>JAANBC010000027.1:0-131575 GCA_014621405.1 Stylonectria norvegica
TACACCCCAGCCCTCCCCGCAAAGACAAGCCGGCTCGGCGATCCAGGTATCGCCGCGCCAGCGGGGCAACCCCGTGTTGACGAGCATTCGGTCCATGCCGTGGGAGTACAGCGACATCCCGGCCGACTACGTGCTGGGACTGACGACCTGCGCCCTCTTCCTCAGGTCAGCGATTCTCGTACATGAACAGCTTACCTAGCTTGGACCCGTTGCTGATGTTTCCGGCTGGGCTTGTAGTCTGAAATACCACCGCCTTCACCCCGAGTACATCTACACGCGCATCAAGAACCTCCAAGGCAAATACAACCTCCGCCTCGTGCTCACCATGGTCGACATCCCCAACCACGAGGACTCCCTCCGCGAGCTGTCCAAGACGTCGCTGGTCAACAACGTCACTGTCATACTGTGCTGGTCAGCCGCCGAGGCGGCGCGCTACCTGGAGCTGTACAAGAGCTACGAGGGCGCCAGCTTCGGCGCGATCCGCGGCCAGCAGCCATCAAGCTACGGCGACAAGCTGGTCGAGTTCGTGACGGTCCCGCGCAGCCTCAACAAGTCGGACGCGGTCGCGCTGGTCAGCAACTTCGGCAGCCTGCGCAACGCCATCAACGCGGACCCCGAGCAGCTGGGCATGATTGGCGGCTGGGGCGGCATCAAGGTCAAGCGGTGGACCGCAGCCGTGGAGGAGCCCTTCCGCGTGAAGAAAGCGGGTAAGAGGGCGACGCAGAAGACGGCGCGGAATGCCAGGCTGGACCAGGCACTGCCGCTGTCGCGGGTGCGCTGAGGCACATGCCCTCAACGGGTGAGGCGTCGCGGGGATCACCGGCGAACGGGACGCCCCCTACGATGGCGGCCAGTGGGCAGGCTACGAAACAGTTCCAGTTTATGGATGATGATGAGGAAGATGAGGACGACGAGGATGCAATGATGGCCGCGGCAATCGAGGAGTCGAAACGGACGGCGGCTGCGGATGCGGTCCGGCAGGGCAGTCAAGCCAGTCCAGCTGTGCAAGCTGATCAGGCAGGCTCGGGCAACAAAGGCGACGATCTAAGCGGCGGTATTGCAGAAGCTCTGGCAAAGTTACGGCAAGGCGGTTAGACATTATGCCATACTTTCTTGATGGTGCTTATGGCCTACATTAGATGGGTTTGACTGA
Organism: Stylonectria norvegica; assembly: GCA_014621405.1. Taxonomy (NCBI): domain Eukaryota; kingdom Fungi; phylum Ascomycota; class Sordariomycetes; order Hypocreales; family Nectriaceae; genus Stylonectria; species Stylonectria norvegica. The sequence continues at coordinate 1,154 of JAANBC010000027.1, forward strand.
CACGCACCAACAACTGCCGCGCTGGACAAAACGGTCCCAAGCACATGGCCAAATTGGTGTTGCGACTCGACGCCGAGGATCCTGCAAGCTCATAGCATGGGTGGGATTGAACACGGGGGGTTGCGCTGGGCGCTGCACCTCGAGGACTCGTGCACGATGGCTGCAGCGTCGGACAGGGTCCGATGTGGTAATAACACTAAAGATTCCACGCGCCGTGACGCCGCGAAGATGGCTGTGTGCAGCTATATATCTCCGACGCGCATGGTTCTTGGAGACAAGTCTTAGAGCCGACGATAGACGAGATACAAAACGAGGATAAGATGATGCGGAGCTGCCTCAACATGGGAACCGCCGTCCTCGTATATGATGAGACGGACACTTCAAGCATCTACTAGACCTCATACCTATACTCCTATAGTCCTAGGTCGCACAACTTTGACGTGCGTCGGAGAGGTCCACGACACCCTCTTAACCCAATGCAGACACACATCTAGTCACGCACGCACCACAATCTAAAGTGTCTTCATCGAGGATTGATATTCTCAGTCACCTGGCCCGTACAAGTTCCCCGGATTTCGCGATACCCCCCAGGAATCCCGATGACTCCCCGCTCCCGCTCCACTGGCGTCTCCGTCCTTGCTAGGATGGTCTACGTAGTATGTACTAATGTAGAGTCTCGCTGTGGCGCAAGCTCCCGGTATCTTGAAACGCCCTTCTGTTGAGTCCCCTTGTTCCAAAGCTCCTAAATGATCCCCATCCCTCTCGGCCAACAGTGGGTATCAAGGTTCGGATTGCGTGTTGCTAGACTCTCCCTTCAACTCTAAACCGACTACCATTGCCCACGACTCTCACTCTTACTCTTACTCTTACTCTTCCCCGCTCTCACCATCGGCTCTCTCATTCACTCCGTATAATCCCCAACCTCATCGACTCAGTCGCCGCCATCATCACGATGCGGCTTCTCTCCGCCCCCCCCTGGCTACTTTTTGCATCCCTCGCGCCCGTGTCTGCGCTTCCAGGACCGCGCAGTGACCAGACTGTATTTGGCCAGGGTCGGCCTCATGCGCAGCGCGCGGCCGCCGTGCAGAAGGCCTTCCAATGGTCGTGGGATGCGTATTATAAGCATGCCTTTCCGCATGACTCGCTGCGTCCGCTTGACAAGACATTTGAGGATGACCGGTAAAATCCATTCTGTTCTGATCAAGCTTAGACAGCGGCTGATATACATGTAGTAACGGCTGGGGTGTGACGCCCATCGATGCCTTGGGAACCGCCATCATCATGGGCGAGGATGAGACGGTAGCTCAGATCCTCAAGTTCATCGAGAAGATAGACTTCACCAAAACGGCAAAGGATGACCAGACCATCTCCGTCTTTGAATCTACTATCCGCTACCTCGGAGGACTGCTCTCCGGTACGTCCACGCTTCTTGCACCTAGTACCCACTCCCTTATCACGTACCTAACACCCCCTCAACAGCTTACGATCTACTAAATGGCCCCAAATCCAACCTCGCCCACGGCAGCGACATCAGCATTCTTCTCAAGCAAGCCGCCAGTCTCGCCGACGGCCTTAAGATCGCCTTCGACACCCCCAGCGGCGTTCCGGACGGCGTCGTCATCTTCAGCCCCAAGAAGCGCCAGGGCGGTTCCGCGACCAACAGCATCGCCGGCTTCGGCACCCTCGTCCTCGAATGGACCCGCCTCAGCGACCTGACCGGGAACCCTGAGTATGCCAACCTCACCCAGCGCGCCGAGGAGTATATTCTGCGGCCCAAGCCTGCCAAGAGCGAGCCATTCCCGGGAATGGTCGGCCACCAGGTCAGCCTCAAGGATGGGACGTTCCAGGATGCGAGCGGCGGCTGGGGCGGCGGAACGGATAGCTACTACGAGTACTTGATCAAGATGTACTTGTACGATCCGGATAACTTTGGCGAGTACAAGGAGCGGTGGATTGCAGCGGCGGATTCGACTATCAAGTATCTTGCCTCGCATCCATCGTCTCGCAAGGACTTGACCTTCCTTGCTGGATATACAGGAACCACCACTCACCCTTCCTCGGGCCACCGTAAGCAACACTGCACCAAGACAAGTGAAAACACTAACACGTTCCTTAGTCGCCTGCTTCAGCGGCGGCAACTTCATCCTCGGGGGGCTCGTTCTCAACGACAACAAATACCTCGACTTCGGCCTTGAGCTCACCCAATCCTGCTACCAAGCCTACCACCAAACCGCCTCGGGCATTGGCCCGGAGGGCTTCCGCTGGGTTGACGCCGCGCACCCCAACGACACGGACGCCAATCCGCTCCCGCCAGCAGACAAGCACGACTTCTACGCGCAGACGGGCTTCTGGGCGTCCTCGGCGGCCTACATCCTACGACCCGAGACGCTGGAGAGCGTGTACTACGCGTACCGCGCGACAGGGCAGGCCAAGTGGCAGGACATGGCGTGGGAGGCGTTCGGCGCGTTCGAGCGCGAGCTGCGCCTCGACGAGGGCGGGTACGCGGGCATCTGGAACGTCAACGAGCGCAGCAAGGGGTCTGGCCAGCGGACCGACCACACGGGCAAGATGGAGAGCTTTTGGCTTGCCGAGACGCTCAAGTACTTGTATCTGATCTTTGCCGACGATGCGGAATTTCAGGTGCAGGCTGAGGGCGGGAATGCGTTTGTGTTCAATACTGAGGCGCATCTGTTGAGGGTGAGGGGTGGGAAGTAGATGGTTGGATTGGTCGCTGGAGTTGTGGGAGTTGTAAGTGATTGGGTTATATATACTCGATACAGAGAAAGCTCATAGTTCAGAACTTCAGATACTCAGGATGCTTTAGATAAATCCATCATTTATTCGTATAAGTTGAGAGTCTCTAATTAACAAACATAGTCGACATTGTAGGCCTCTTATAGAGAAACGAACTATCATCCATCTCAATTTGTCTCAAGAGCCGCCATCCCGCTTGGCATACTCCTCCTCCATCCGCTCCTCATACAACCGATCAGCCTCCTTCTCCTCCTCCGTCTTCGGCCTCGTCACACCAGCGCCGGTATTCGCTCCTGCGCCGGTAGCTTGCTGTTGAGTCTGTTGCTGCGAAGGCTGGTCCTGGCTTGCCAAGGATGTGGTGGTGTAGACGGGAAGACCCATGTTCGCGACGTGCTATTTTCTTTTAAGTGAACGGTTGTATAACGTTGAGATGTTGAGTATGAAGGATGTGTCGGGAGAAGAGATGGAGTGTTATGTGGAAAGAAAAGTTCTGTTGTGAGTGACTGTGTGAGGAGGTGATGGCTCTTATACCGAGTTGCCGGCGCGGGACGCCAAGTGTGGCGAGTGCGATACGTCACCGCTAACCCGTACCCAGCCGTGTGGCGGAAAGCTGGGGCAAAGTGTGGCTGTGCTAGACGGCCTCAGCTGGCAATTGACATCCTTGGCGAGTGGAGCTGGAGAGCTGCTTGGTCTAGACTCTAGAGTTCGGGTGAGGTCATCAACAGCAAAACGGCATTTCGTATTTTCTAGATGAGATATATGGGAGCCTCGGTCATGGCAGTTGGCTTGCTGCCTTTAGTTGTCTCAACTCCAGTGACCCATGCCGCGTTGCCCATTTGCTAAAATTGTGCTTGATGCTCTTAACGTTTCAGCTTTGAAAGCACTCTTCAAGTTGTCGTCTCAATCGAGGCATAAACGGGCTCCGAGACGTTTGTTTTCATGGCCATCGACTAAACTAATTTGCTTAGCAGACCTGGTATTCTATTGCGTAATAATTTTGCATGTCGACATCGAACACCCTCCCTCTTCAAGTTGGTGGCAGCCTTTGATTCAAGAAAGCCTCGACATCGTCCAACTCTTCCACACACGCCGAGTGACCCATTCCGCTTCAAAAAATCGTGTCAGCAACTTCACATCATCTCACATAAAAGCCTTAAAAAGCTACATGAGTAACTTACGGATAGGTCGTCCACGATACCGCATAACCCAGCTGCTTCAACAGCTCCGAGCTTTGCTTCCCCAAGTCCGTCCTCACCAACGGGTCCTCGGCGCCATGGCCCATGAAGATGGGCGTCTCCTTGTTGACGTTCTCCGCGGGGACCAAGTCCTTGAAGCGGTTGGACAGCAGGAGCCACGAGGAGAGCCCGACGATGCCTGCCAGCTTGGAAGGGCACGTCAGGCCGGCGAAGATGGACATGGCGCCGCCCTGGGAGAAGCCGCCAAGGACGATGCGGTCGGCGGGTATGCCGGCGTTGATCTCGTCGCGGATCAGGTTGTGGAAGTACTGCTGGCTGAGCTTGATGCCCTCTGCGTCCTCGTTGGCGCGCAGAGCCTCGACGGTGCCGTCTAAGACTTTCTGTTTTGCCGTTAGAAGGATCCGTGACTGGGTTTGTTCGTTTGCCTGCCGTACAATGTCAAACCATCCCGGCATCCTCATGCCCATGTTCTTCGCAAGGCGTTAGTGAAAGCCAAGCTGCAGGAGGAGGGGGATCCAGCTCACGCATGTGATTGGAATTTGAGGCGCGTGAGGCAGAATGAACTTAACCTCGTCGAGGCGCTGACGGCGCCGCCAGTTCTCAACGGCCGACGCCCATCCGTGGCCAGTGTCGCCGAGGCCGTGGACGAAGATAACGGTGGCGGTGTGGCGGGAGGCGGCAGGAAATACCAGGGGCGCTACTCGTTTGGCGGACATTGTAGCGGCGCGTTTCGAGGTAAAAATTGGTTTATGAGAGGGTGAGAGAGTGAGGTTGAAGAGCTGAGGTTGGACAAATGAATCTCGGGTTTAGTATCATGTAAAGTGGAGTATGGCGGGTGCAACAGCCACCATAGCCGCAAAATGTAGCGATTGTAGCACATTGCAATAACGGGCAAGTGCAACATCTAATAAATATCCAGTGATTAGTATTATGAATCATTGCATACCCTACTTCTTCATCTACTCTGCCCTCGCGATCCATGTTAGCGAAAACAAGGCTGTTCAATTTCCCTATATAAGTCAGAGCGTGCATTGCTCATTAGTATCTAAGACGAATTTTTAGTGTTCGCGATTTATCTATGTGTTGTTCTTTCATCTTCTCCTTTTCTTTTCTTCAAAATATGCAAATAGTGCTGGGGAAGAAGCGTATCAGGCCAAGGCCGAATAGAGGATCGCCATACCCATTTATATTGGATATCTCAACAACGAGAAATCTCCAAGTACAGAACCCTATTACCCGGCTTACTGCGAAAACAAATTAATGAGACTCGTGCAATATAATCTTGGAACATGTACATTCGATGGTTTAGTTTGAAATAACTTGGACACCAGGTAGTACGATATGTAATTTCCCAGTCAGATAGTTCGCCCGTTATGGCTTCTCCAAGCCGTAGATGTTGAGCCAGAGGAAGAGTAGCACCAACTGCAAGCTATGATTGTTGCGAGCAGTCCCCATCGTGCTCAGGTTGTACTGCCTGCTCTTCCGGTATTTCCCAACTCTGCTTATTTGTTTTTTTTTGGTCCGCAGTTCCACGAACATCCCCGGTGAAGGAAAGGCACCGCTCTTTCGCCCTCCACTTTGCTCAAAGACATGACTTTCTCCGCCTTAGATGAGTCCTGAACCTGTCGCCCACAAGTCCCGAGTTCCCGCCACTCCACCCACTCAACTGTTGGAACTATGACTAGCCTTTTACAGTTGGAGCAGCTCAGCCCACCGGCAGCTTTCTGCTTGACAGCTCGGTCCAGAAACTGATTGAGTCGTACAAGCTCGCCCGGAAGGTAATGCTTCATATCGGGGAGCTGAACGCTGCGATAACAGGTTTGAAGGGCGATTTCAAGCAGGCTTGGTACACTGCTAGGCACACCACTTGAACTGATCCGGCTACGACGTTTATCGGGGGCGTTGTGAGAGGTAAGATGAGATGACGGCGAGCGCTCATCATTTTTGAAAGTTTCCACAGAAACCAGCTGCGTCGACTCAAGAGGAAGTCTGAAGTCCGAAATAACTCTCCCACTTGTGTTGCTGAGTTGCACTGGAGAACGGCCTAGTGACCTACTCACTAGAACCGGGGTTAAGAGTCGTTCGAGTTTGTCTCGAGACAAGTCAGATAAGTCGAACAAGGCATTTTGTAAATCAGGTGCCAGTGAAACTTCACTGTCACTGCCTGCCCGAGTTTCCAGGTCAAGCTCTGGCTGCAGCAACGGATTTGGATGGATGACCAAAGTCCGAAGGCTGCTATTTAATCCAAATAAATCGAGCAGTTCGATAGGGAGATATCGCAACCGGTTTTGCGAGACGTTCAGTTCTTTAAGGCGGTGCAGCTTTGAGATTGCGGGAGGTATCTCCGTGAGCTTATTGCCGCGCAGACTGAGGGTTGTGAGGTGGGTAAGGTCGAATATAGCCCCAGGAACTCGAGTGAGACTGTTCATCGCCAGATAAATCTTGAGCTCTGGATCCTTGTGCTCGAAAGCTACATCCTTGGTGACGAAGGGGATGCGGGATAAGTGTGAAAGCGGGCTGATGGTATCGTTTGAAATCTCCTGCAGACCCATGGACCAGAAATCGACCGTCTCTTCCCCGCGCTCCAGGCAGGTCCGGACTTTGTCCTGCGCAGCGAACTCGGCCATTGAGATCCGAGGCGCGTCAGGTCGACCAAGCTGAGGCAACTTAGGCCTCATGGGAGACTCCAGCTGGTCCATCATATCATCACTTTCGTTGCCATCGCTGCCCAGGTACACGCCACTATCGGCGTGTCGCGCCCATTGCCGCTTCTGCTTGATGGCTGGAGTCTCTGACATGCCTTCGCCCGAACCACGCTCGGGGAGTTCGGGATGCTGCTGGAACCAGGATCCAATGTACCGCTTCTTTCGCCGGCCCTCTACATAATTGTCCAATGCTGGATCATCATCGCTGGAAAAGAAGGCCGGGTCGCTGGAATTATAGGCCTGGGGTGGCGCGTTATTGGAACCTTGGGCGCGGACGCGTTTCCGGGGATTGTGGGAGAAACTTTGCGACTGCTCATCCCACGCGACGGCGAGAAGCGGCGGAAGTGAAGGCTCCTCTGACATGATTTGGTCCGACATTGGCGAACGGTAACACGAGTGCGATACTGAGTACTTCCGATGGAATCAAAGCGATAAAGGATGTCTCAGAGAGCGAGATCGCGCAGAGGATAACAGATGGGTCCTGAAGCTTGACGAGACGCGCCAGTCCGGTGACGACAGTAAATACCAGTAAGGGTCCAAGACCCCACCAATGCACTTCCGCACTGACGCACAGGCGCAGATGCAGACGCCAAACGCGTTCCTCTTGCGCACGGACCCCAACCGCCAGAACACGCGGGGCGATATCGGGCCATTCTAGAAGACTGGCCGGCCTGCTTATCAGATTGATCTCCAAGGGTGTCTGTTGTTGCGCCCTGGTGCCTGGATTATGAACTGCACTCCTAAACCGAGGCTCCGAGGCAAGTTCATACCCGTGTTCCTTGGGGATCCCAAGACATTTTCAAAGTACCGTCTCCAGTTAGTTTCTTAACCTTGAGGGAAAGATACGGACATGATTCATTGAAACATATTTGGTACGTGAAAGGTGCCTTAGGGTCCCCGAAGGTCTTGATCTTTTGCTGTCGTCGGATTGTGAGTGCATCGCCTGCCAGGCAGCCATCGATGTTCGAGTCAAAGCTCCTATTGCGTACCCCTTTTCCAGAAGTCTCACCTTCACCGACGCTGTAGCCTGATGTACCCCCACGCTGATGCTTCTTACAGGGTCCGATCGGGAAGATGGGTTCGAAAACTCTCGTTGATCATTTTAGAGCCTAGCCAGGTGGGCCGTGTAGAATTGTATCATGTCGACATGTTGGATGCACCAAGTCGCTGGTATGTAATCTCCTAGTCCCAATCATCATCGTCGTCGTCATCGTCGTTATGGCCCGCTGTTCCAGTCTTGATAGAACTCCTAGCAAGGCGTTCCTCCTCGGTATCCTCTGCCGCGCGTCTGCGCTTGACAACTCGCAAGTCCGACTCGGGGATTGCGCCAACCTCTACCAGAATGTCATCAATGTTCCGCATGTTGATTCGAACGCCCCCGATGGTTGCAAGGGTCACAATCTGCTTGACAATGTCGCCGTTCTTGTATACTAGGATCGTCGGGCAATTTCGCTCAGGATAGTTTTCGATGGCCTGGGTCGCCCTGACCTCGCAAAACTTGATGTCGCCGTATTCCTTAGCCGCTTGTCTCCAGAGCTCAGACAAAACCCTCGACTCCACGTTGGTTCCAGTGGGTGCTGTCAGGTTGACGAATACCGGGCTGTTCTTTGAGGCGTCGGTAACTTCTCGTTGGTAATCGGGTTTAGAAATGGGATAGACGCTTCCATGCACAGCCTTCTGCTGTATGTTGCTCAGCTCTGCCACGCGCTTTTGTCGATATTGCTCTAGAAAAGCCTCGTCTTCATCGTCCTCCAGCTCGTCCAACTCGTCAAGGTCTTTTCCTTCCAAGCGATTCTCATATGCTAGCCTACGACCTTCGAGGATAGCCTCTTCGATCATAGGCGTAGGGCTGGGGGGTTTCTCGGGAATGACGCCGTGCTTCCGGAGGATGTCATTCCTATGGAGGGGTTAACGCCGCTCTTGCGCTTCTTCGAGGGGTAACAGACCATTCTGTATCGGCATTTGGGTCGTCGATTGGAACCGCAATTCGCTGTTCTGACGGCGCTGCCATGGTTTGTATCGTTGGCAATGAGAGACCGACAGTGAACGTTCTTGTGAATATCCGTTATTGTTGTTGTTGTTGTTCGTTTCGTTGCAGCCTGGCAATGCTTTGAAACAAAAATCAAGCCATTGCGCGGTCTCAGGGCGCAGCTGCCTCAGCAGCACTTGAGTTGCATAAGCTGCCCCGCCAATGGACAAGCGAATGACATGCATAAAAGATGATCGTTGATGCATCGGGGAAACACCGGCTACTAGGGCATGAGTACTCTTACATCACGTGGGCTTAGGCACCAAAACCCTATGACGCTAGTCCATATTGGCCGAAATCGTGAGCTAGAGGCAAACGAGATCCTCCCCCTCAAGTCCACCGAACTTTTCCTCGCTTACCTCCTCCCACCCATCTTGCGAGCCTAAATCTGCCAATAGATTTCGTCAAGTCCCTCCCTCCTCGCAAGAAATTGACAAGAAACTATTTCCGAGAAAATCAGCCAAGATGGTAAGCGACACCTTCCCCCGATATCACCAGGCCGACGGACGATTCACGATGGACACGTGTGTGAATTTGGCGAATATTCGAGGTGGACATGTGGATGTGGCGGGAGCAGCTGCGAAGATGGATCACGAATGATGCGCCGGCTAGGACGAAGCCATGGGATTTGACGACGACGATTGAGTTAACTTGCTGACCATGACGCCCAGGTTCTCGCCGTTGATCTCCTGAACCCCTCCGCGGCCGCCGAGGCCAAGAAGCACAAGCTCAAGGTACGATGAATACAACAACCGTCCCCGCCACCGACGACGAATAATCTAACGATATCTCTTCAGACCCTGGTTCCCGGTCCCCGATCTTTCTTCATGGACGTCAAGTGCCCCGGTTGCTTCACAATCACCACCGTCTTCTCCCACGCCCAGACCGTCGTCATCTGCCAGGGATGCACCACCGTGCTCTGCCAGCCCACCGGTGGCAAGGCCCGTCTGACTGAGGGCTGCTCTTTCCGAAGGAAGTAAACTGCTTCATGGCGGTTTTCTTTCCTTGGGTACTCATGACTCTTACGGTTCATCTCATGGTGGTCATCTCGGATCTGCAATACAACTACAACCTCGACATGGACGTATAGACAACCTACCTTGCGAACATAATCAACCTCTTTGCAGATAGAAGATGGGACACCCAGAATAGGGGCGTTTGGGGTCTCCGGATATCTTGCATGGCACATCATTCTTCTTTGTTTTTCCGTTGCGCGCCTTGTACCAAAGAGTTGTCTCTTGAGGCAGGAGGGAAAAAAGCACACTGCATGGGTGGACAGCTGGAGAAGGCCTTCACATGAGTGTCTGGGTGGCCAGGGCAGGCCGGCCGGATATGAGGACGTGGAACCGCTGATGGAGGATCGCTTCATACCCTGGTTCAGTGGGTAGCGGAGGATGGTCACTGTGCTTATGCGAAATTCACAATGGTTTCCACAATCTTCGTTGTCCATGCCTCGGTTCCCTTGGTCTAATGTGTACCTGTAATGAGCCTCGCGCTGGAGAGGATTATTCTGGCGTGTTCCAGATGTGATTGTTTACGCTGTAGGTGGCAACCTGAGTTTCAGGGCTACCACGGTCACCTGTCCACCCAGATATCCACGACTCTGCGAACAGTCTAGAAGCCATCAACCTAGCGGAGCCTTTGAAGGCTGTTAGCGTCATAGATGAAAGGAGACATAAATCTACAGCAACTTCGACAACGAACCGTGCAGCCCCTCCTACGGCCCGAGGCACAGGCATGTCCATTACGGGGCCTTTGTGTTCAAATGTATAATCCACTATAGTCTAGTTCAATGGTCAATCGCCTGTGAAGTAACCGTGAGCTGTCAGCACAGCCATTCATCTACAGTGGCACATCGTGTCCTTGCTTGAGTAGCGTTCGCTCTATTAATACCGCCTTGTATGTTATCATGGGTACATGAAGTAAATGGGCCACCTACTAAACCTGCACCTTCGCGGTTTCGCCGGCTGAAGTTTTAGTATCGACCTCCAGATCCTCCCTTAGGGAATGTTTCACATCAAGAGCAACATATATAAAAGAAGGAGTTCGGTGGTGAGGTGTCTTGACTGGTGGCCTCCGGTATTGTGACGAGAGCTCAAGCCCTCGAACCATCAGCTTTAAGGTTGCTCAGCGGCTTTCTTTTTGGAATCGCACCCGAATGCTATCCACCGCTTGCGAACACTGCAAGTTTGGATGACCAGCGCAATTTTGGTAGTGGATCTTACAAATTGCGCATCTTCTGGTAACGTATATGTTCCACCTGTAGATTTAGGTTAACGATGGTATGAGCATTGCCCTCTTCGCTCTCCGCTGAGTGCACGACGAGATAAGTTGCTGCTTAGGGGTCGGCCGAAAGACTAGAGGCTGTCAAAAAAATCGCTTTTGTTTTTTGGCATGAAGACGCACCAGTCAACACTCTTGGATCGGCATGCTGTTTCTGACCGCCGGGTACTACTTCGTGACTTCCCATGATGAGGATATAGCCGTTCCTCTTTTGCAGATTGCTTTGGGCGCCTTGCCCAACTTTGATGCCTCATTCGCCTCATTGGACAAGTTCGTCTTTGTCATTCTCTTCAATGTCGTCTCAAAGCACTTGAGCCAGAAAGCTGTGGTCGTCACCCAGGGCTTCCATGCAACGGATGTTTTCCAAATTCTGGCTGTCAAGTATGCCGCTATGGACGACCAGTAGTCAACTTCACGTGGCGAAACTTGTATATATATTTAGTGGTAGGAAGGGGAAAACCCTATGAGACTCAAAATGTCGCGTGCCCATGCGTTTTAGGACTTCGCATCGTAAGCCTTCCTCTTTGGTTGAACTCGTATGTCTGTTCCCCTGTAGGTGGTCCTTGGTGCTGAAGAACAGCGAAGAAATTCCAAAATTGCCCTCAAGATCCCTTGATGTCGACTTGTATTTAGAATAGATGAAGCTCGTTATGTCGTTTGTGTAACATACCATAGAAATCCCCAGCCACGATGAGCCTAGAAGAAACGTCGACGCGGTTGACGTTTAGTTCATCCTGAAACACCCCGTTTGAGTTGATGCAGTCTACGTTAGAAATCTCGACTGAAAATGTTAATGGTATGCGCAAAACCTAAAAGATCTATTGCCTTGAAAGAATTGAGAACTATTGTGAGACTATCGTCCTTAGAGGTGAGTTCGCGTCGAAACAGAGACACACTCTTCTCGAAAAGGACCATTTCTGGTAGTAAACCGAATGCTATATTATAAAGAGGATGTACAAACTGTATATTTTAATGCCGAGCTCGATTGAATCTCGACTGTATATATATCTTGGGGTTGCTACAGTGTTGCCCCCTCTTGGCTACCTCGCTGTAAGTCGGGTAGGCTTCCATGGACTGACTATTCTAGATATGGTGGAGTTTGGCAAGTACCTACTTCAGGTAGATACCTAGGTACATTATATGAGCATTACCTTTTGATGCTACCACCTATTGAATCAAGAACGCAACACAGAATTGTTGTTTGCATAGTAGTTGGCCTATCGCAAGTAGCTCAGCTTAGGTGTTGGAGCTGACCAGCATTGTTTCCCTGCATCCCCAGCCCAAAGCCCAAAGCTCAATCACCACGCCTCGATTTCCACTAATTCCCCAAACGGGCGACCTGCACGAACCATGCCCAGGGCCCTCCGCTTTAACGTGGGAAACCCCGAATTTGACTTAATCCGCACTCATCCTAGCCTCCCTCTACCGTAATTAATTTCTAGACTACCGAGCCGAGTACCTTAGACCACGGGCACGTCCGTCTCCTGGCTCTGGTTCCCCCCTGAACTCTTTCTTCCCTCTTCTCCCCGCTTACTTGCTTGCTTGTTGGTTTCTCCAGAAACGTCATTCCTCGTGCGATCTACCCTTCTTTGAGATCATCTCCACTCCATCGTGTGCTGTCTTGATCAGGGCGATCCAATTGCTTCGATTTGCTTTGTGTGCGTTTCAATTGGACAGAGCAAGGCTCCGAGACGTCATAGCTACCTGGCTGAGGAACAACAAGACTTCAGCTGCGACCACAACCACAGCCTCAACCTTTGCCCATCGTCGCCTCGATAAGCCTCGGGCTGTGAAATTGATCATATACTCGCCTCCTTCAGCAGACGCCTCCATTCAACCCACCACACACAATGTCTACTCCCCGAACAAAGCGTCTCTTCGCCGGCGCCTCCGCCGATCCCGCCCAGCGCCAAATCACATCCTTCTTCAACCCACGCTCACCCGACGACGCCCTCACGAACGACATCACCCCCATGCAACCCCCTCTCCCCTCGAACGTCCAGTCCAATCTGCTGAGTGTCGGCATGCGCGTCCGCAAATCCGTCCCCGAGGGCTACAAGACCGTCGGCACCAGCGCCTTCAAGCTATGGACCGACAACGCGCAGCCGAAAGCCACCACCGGGACGACGAGGGGCGGCGCCAAGGCCGGCGCCAGGGAGCTCCTCCCCTTCTGCGGCATCAACAGCGTCGGCGGCTTGGCTGCGCAGCCGGACTTCGAGTACGATGACCTTGATGAGGTTCCGGACCTCGACGAGCTCCCGGAGCTGACCATGTCGCAAGAGAGTGCCGATGGCGTGGACGCGGTACCTGAAGTTTCTCGCAAGCGTATCTTCGATGAGGACGAGGCCAATGAGAACCAGAATGAGGCGACTCCCGGCACCTTGGCGCCCACCGGCTACGGTAACGCCAGAGTCATGGCCGTCCCGCGATCGCGAACGAACACCACTCCTCGGTCGAAGAGGGTAGGCCAGGAGAACGTGGCTGCTGATGACTTTCCTGAGGCTGAGTTTCTTGTGTACGGCGAAGGGAGAGAGGTCGAAATGGGCAACTAAAGTGTTGATCACCTGTAATACCGATTTGGAAGCGCGGAAAGGCCCCCTGTATTGTATTTCTTGTTGCAGTACCTCTTGATGGGTTTGCCGATTTGGCAATGGGCGTTATATTATAGGTCAGGGGCTGCAAAGTAGGCGGTAGGATAGGGACAAGGATGAAGAAGGCCTCATTACCATTATTTGGTCCAGCGACCACCAAGGGTTCGCCCTCATTGTTGAGTGACGGTTTGGTCACCCATACTTACACTTATATGCTTGCGAACGGCTCTCGAAACTCGAGTAGATCCCTCTGCCCGTAAAACTCACCAGCAACTGTCAAGATCATGTTCACCGTCGCCCGCATGTTGAGCCCCGAGCGTTCCTTCGCTGCTGCTTCCTCTGCGCGCTCCTGGGCTTCGACGTCGCGTGCCTCATCCTCGATCCTAGCCAGAAGACGGGCCTTGGCGTCGCGTAAGTCTTCGACAGGCGATTCAACGACCTCACCGTCTTCGGCGTCTGAGTCGGAAGCTATATCCATGGCTACGTCATCTTCTTCCTCGGCTTCGCCTTCTTCCAGTTCTAATTTCGGTGGTTTCTGCTCGTCTTTGTGATCCGGCGCCGGCGCTGGGTCGTCTTCCTTGTCGTCCGGACTGTTTGCGCCATGCACCTCTGCGTAGTCGATCTCCGCGAACACCTCTTCGTCGCTACTACTCTCATCTACCGCCTCGTGGGCCCCCAGGCCCCCATCTTGCAACTCCTCTCTCAGCGCCGCCATCTCTGCCATGCTCCTGCCCAGCAGGACCGCCCTCCGACCCAGGTCGCGTACCCAGCCGATCTCGGTGTGGTTCAGTTCGCCCTTATCTGGCAGGCGGGCCAACAGCGCCCATAGCCAACGGCTGGTGCGTTCGGGGAGTGAGTAGCCGCGGCGCAGCAACTTACCGCCGAGGAGGACGCACAGGATGCAAATGATAGAGTCTTTAGACATGAGGGCCAGTTGGAGCGGGTGGGGGTCCGTTGTGCTTAAGACGCGAGACCAGAGGCTGATGGTGGACGAGTGGCGGTTAAAGGGGGCGGCGAAGGTTGGTTGTGAGGCGGAGAGGCGGGATGCGGCGTTGGGGGGTGGTGTTGAGTTGAGGGTTGTCCGGAGACGGAGATATTGATCGATGAGGGTTTTGAAGTACGCCTCCTGTAACGCTGTTTCCTTATCGAGATCGTTATTACGGCCATCTCCCTCTTCGTAGTTATGACTATCGCCGTTTGTTTCCGGCATCGCGGTATATGCTCCGTCCTGGTAGTAACCTCTCGCATCGCCAATTCCGTTCCTGTAGATGGTTCGGTCGGCACGCTCCTGGTGGCCTTCGTCGACTGAATCTTCGTTTGTCTGGAAATCAGCGGGCAACTGCGGCCCTATCTCGACTTTGGGCGCGACAAGCAGATGGGGAATGCCGTTGGCTTCTTGCCTAGAAGACTCACCATATCAGCGTCTGCGCTCTAGGCCGGCGGAAATCTTCAGCAAAAGAACAACATGATAGAACGGAGATTCAGGAAAAGGGAAGATGTTACCTCACAGAGTTGAGATACGCCATGGCATCTGCATCATCTTCAAAATCAGACTCTTCCCCAGCAGGAATCGTCGTCGCCTTGGCCATGCCAGAGAAGACGTATTTCTGGCCCCATGTGGGATCGATGCCGGAGTTCTGGTGGTCTCGTGCCTTGGACTTCTGCTTCTTCGGGCGTTTCGGCTCAGGCTCTGGGATTTCGCCATCGTCCACATCGTCGAGGTCTCGTTTTGAAGCCATCTCTGCGTGAGATTCCGGCACTTGAAAAGTCGCGTCGAGATTTGGCGTGATGATGTTTCTTATGAAAGCTGCCTGTAAAAGGACCCTGCAGCGCTATCGATAAGCCGCCGGCGCTAAGAGTTGATGCCGCTCCGCTGGGCGGAATCATCGCCGACCAACGGGCTTCGACTTTTGTAGCTTCAAGACTCGTCACTTGCAACCTCGATGGTGATATATCCACAATGAGCGCGGTTCTCGTGCGCCGCTCGGCTTTGAATAGAAAGCTTTGCTATAAATCGATCCGCAAGGGTTCCCAGACAGATTTGCGAGCGCTGTCGACGACACAATGCCGTTCTCATGAAAGCTACAATCACTTCGTGGGTAGCAGTAAGTTCGACATAACTCAGCCATTCTTTTGCAAAGGAACTCGACTGACAAACCCCAGACAAACCCTCAATCGAGTCCTCTTCGCCCCCTCCAACTCTCCGCTCGGATGTCAAACCTTTCAAGCTGGCCGTCAAGGACAATATCGCAACAGCCGACTTCCCAACACAATGCGCCTCCCACATCCTCTCCTCGCACCCTTCCCCCTTCGAGGCCACCATCGTCAAGCAGCTACGCGCCCGCGGCGCCACCGTCGTCGGTAAAACGAATATGGACGAGTTCGGCATGGGATCGCACTCCACCAATTCGATCCACGGGCCTGTTCGAAATCCTCTTGCTGAGGACCAGGATGTTTCGGCGGGGGGGAGTTCAGGAGGGAGCGCCGTGGCGGTAAAATTGGGAGATGCGGATATTGCGCTGGGGACGGATACTGGTGGCTCAATAAGACTTCCGGCAGCGTACACGGGGACAGTGGGATTCAAGCCGAGTTATGGGATGCTGTCTCGCTTCGGCGTTGTTCCCTATGCGAATTCCCTGGACACGGTCGGGATACTAGCCAAGGATTCCGGGCTGATCTACGACGTTCTCTTCTCTACCGGTCTCTACGAGGAACACGACCCTAACGATCCAACCTCTCTGACCATCGACTCTCGAAGAAGATGCTCCGAATCCTCATCACCCACACTCCCGGATCTATCGCAGATCAACATCGGCATTCCCCTAGAGTACAACATCTCCGAACTTGACCCTTCTATTCGAAAAGCTTGGATCACCGCCGCAGCTGCGCTCGAAGCCCAGGGCGCTCACCTCATCCCTATATCACTCCCCTCTACCAAAGAAGCCCTTTGCGCCTACTACGTCCTTGCGCCCGCGGAAGCATCATCCAACCTCGCAAAATACGACGGCGTGCGCTACGGCGTTCGAAGCGGGGAGAGCGACGCCGTCGGTGAGACTCTATACTCTGAAACGCGCGGCGCCGGGTTCGGCGACGAGGTGAAGCGGAGAATACTACTCGGGACCTACAGCCTCAGTTCCGAAGCCATGGACAACTACTTTATTAAGGCGCAAAAGGTCCGGCGTATGGTTCAGCAGGACTTCGACAGAGTCTTCCGGCTGGATAATCCGCTGTACGAGCTCAAGCAGTTCGATCTCAGCGACATGGATGAGACAACAGACATGGAGGACAAAAGGGGGCCCTCGCAGGTGGACTTCATCTTATGTCCAACGGCACCGACTTTCCCGCCCAAATTGAGTGCGGTTAAGGAGCAGAGCAGCGTGGATGCGTACACGAATGACGTGTTTACTGTGCCGGCGAGTCTGGCAGGGCTACCAGCCGTGAGCGTCCCCGCTGCCGCGGAGGGGAGCAAGTATCCTGCCGGAATACAGCTCATAGGACAGTATTGGGATGATAGAAGGGTGCTGCTATTGGCGGCAAGGCTGCAGGAAACTATGGCTGCGCAGAAATGAACGTGAATATACTGGCGCATGTATGTAACCTATTGTACAATAACTTAACAGAATGCCTGGATTGAAGCAGTGAAGATATCTAGACGATCCTCCTGTTCCGGACTCGGCTTCTTCCAGATGCTCATCTGGCGGGGACTCAACATATCTCTTCCCGGATATAATTCCTCTCCTGCTCTGCTTGAGTGCCTCGGAGTGGGCTCTGCCATGGCAAACGAGAACATCGGAAGACCTGTTTTCTCTCCCGCAAACAGCCAACTCGGCGCTGCTCTGAACTTTGCTCACCAGCAGTTCGCGCGCGTTTGGGATGAATGCGCAAGGGCGAGACCGCGCTGTTGTTACTGACCACGGAATTGCGTCTGCGTCTCAAGGCCACTCGCGGGATGCTTCGTCAGCTGCCCAGTTGCTCGTAGTCGTATCTTAGTTCAAGTGCTCTGAACAATCGAAAGTTCAAGGTGATCGGCTTTTGCTCCTGCTCCTGCTCCTCGACCGGCTCCTTGACCTGCTTCGTGACACACTTCTCGGTCTCTCATCACGATCAACATCCATTGGATCCCTCTCCTCAATTTCGCCCGACTCTGCCCTCGACCCGTTCTCTTCCTCCAGCTTCGTTTCCGCCTCCTCATCCTCCTCAAGCAGGTCCTCCAAATCACCCAGTGGGCTAACCCTAGGCTCCAGAATTTCCAGATCCTCTAAAATCTCCCGCTTGGGCATCTTCCATAGACTTGTACCACATACGCGGTCCTTCGTAAGAAGATCATCCACAAACTCATCCACGAACGTGAGGGTCGTGCCGGCGCGGCCCCTACGCCTCAGCTTCCGCCTATCTTCCAGGAACGGCTCCAGCATCTCGTACACGTCCTTGGCCTGCCTCGTCAAGCGCATGTAGAAGCACGCCAGTGCGCGCAGGTATTTGAATGCGTCGCCGCCGTACTGCAGATACTCCTGGAGGATGGCATCGCTGGGGCTCAACTCCAGCAGCTTGAACGCTAAACAAAGGAACGGGCTCGGTTTCTGGGTATCGCCGTAGGTACCGCCGATGAAGCTGACGTGGTCGACGACGCGATCGATAATGTCGGCCTCGTTAAGTGCAAAACACTGCTCCTTGTAGAAATACGAGTCGACGACGCGATCCTTAACTGCCTTCTCCATGATGGTGGCGGGGTTGAGGCCATTGGGCGCAAGGCCGCCCGAGGAGCCGCGTTCATCAAGGAAGCGACTCGCGTCAGCGTGGACGGTGTCGGACTTGTATTTGGACATGGCGGGTGACGTTGGCGACGATGATCGATAGTTTGGCGATGGTGGGGTTGAAGCTTGGTCGCGGTGTTGAAGAAAAGTTGGGGAAGCTCGTGGCGATAAGATTGTTGCTGGGTCGACGGAGTAAATAATGCGCCCCCCAGCCTCCCGCTATGGGATGACGACGTCAACCATCAGAGTTCACAGAACTATCGACGCACCTAACTACTACGCTTCCATCTTTATCTTAGACTTTAAACACCCATTCTTATCTAGTCTAATTACCTCAACATGGCTAAAATACTCCTGACTTCATCCCAGGTTTCAATCATAGTCACCAGCACCATCGGTACGTTGCCCACTTTGACGGCCATACAGGCAGATTTCGAAAATACTAAATCGAACATTCCTTCAGTCGTCCTTTGTACTCTCGCCCTCTTCCTAAGTGGCTACGCCATCCAACAGCGCACTCTACGCGAGTTGCGTATCGCGATCAGGCCACGGCCTTCACGACCGTCACCGAAAGTGAACCTGCCCGACCGATTCAAGGCGTCGACGACGGAGTTGGAGGACGGAACAATTCTGGTACTTGACAGCGAAACAGAAGATTATTCAAACGATCAGCAGCAGGCGTTCATCGAAGTGAAACCGACCGAGCCCGACGCAGAGTCACAAGAACAAGAAGAGGAGCCGCCCCACCAGGAGGAAGAGCCGAAGAAGGACAAGTCCCAGATAGTGCAAGAGCTTCAGGCGAAGATCGCGGAGCAGGTTTCGGGAGTCGAACATCCGGACCCCGCGGCGAAAAACCAGAAGCCCATCAGTAGGGCTGAGAGGCGGAGGTTGATCAAGGAGGAGATCAAGCGGCTGTCACATACGGACCAGCCGATGGGTTACCAACGACGGTTGTGGTAGGATTGGGCATGGATATATAGGAAAGTCGGGTTATGTTAGGATGGGGTTATTTGCATTACAGCATTTGAAGGCGAGCGCTTGATTAGGGAATTGCTAGCATTGGGCACCAAAGTGTTGAACACAACGGCATATTATTATCATATAGAGAGACAATTCGAACGCCTGGTTCATCTCATCGAATTTCTGATGAACATTTGGCTGGCAAGCCTGGCGAGCCGATGAGCACTTCTGTACGGAATATGACTTTGCCAGAGAAGTCATGGACCCAGGTCATGTTGTAAGTTGTCTTTTCGAACGGCTGGACGTGGATTTTGTAAGTTGAGGTGGTGACTTTGTGATTTTCAGTTGGGATCTTAGAAGAACACAGCTTTCCGCTTGGGCTTTTCGAGCTCATGTCCACATTCAGCCCACGTTTCTATGCTTTTATCTGGCTAAGCCAGTGGCGTTGCTAGTCATCATCGGTTTCGATGTTCAGATAGCCATCAAACCATTAGCTGATCGAGACTGCCCAGAGCGACTGTGCCCTTAAAAGCGGCTCGGGATCGTCCTCGCGTTTTCTCTCTATCCAGCTGATGGCTAAAGATAAGATCTTGAGTGCCGGAGATGGCTCCGTTAACTTTTGTTGGTCTGCAGTGTACCTTATTCCTAACATGGAGCATCTATTGCTCATTGTCCCAGGCAAGTATCCTCCTAGTCTATCTTTGCGCACTCCGAGCAATGGAACGCCTCCTTGAGATCACTCCGTGAATCAGAATTCTCGAATCAAGACGAGAAGGGAAGAAGGCTTCGCATATCTGGGAAGGCCTTCGCATATCTACCGCTTTGGGATCCGTCCTTTGTGACTATTTGTTACATCGAGAGTTTTAAACTGATATCATTCATCATAGTACGAGCGAATCCTTCAGCGTGTTTACTCTCATGAGACTTAAAGAATGTTTGCCCAAGATTGGAATGTAGATCACTCAAGGCCGGGAGATCGGTGGTTCTACTTGGCGAATCGTGAGCGAAGGTTTGTCATTTGTTGGCGAGAACATAGGCGACATTTGCTTCGAAGTTTAGCACATACGACCACAGTCACTGGAGAACTCGGGATCCCGTCCGCTCTCCCATAGATAAGCCAGTGAACGCCGGATTAGCAGTTGGGTCGGTGACGACCAGCGAATTCCTGGTGTTGTATGTTTTTGCTGTTTGAGACTGTCTCCTTTTTGGCATACTGCCATGCCCAATACCATCCAATTCGGTGAAGTTGGGTAAACATGGCGTACCTTCGTCCATTTCCTGTAGCCTAGCCAAGCTGCTAATGCAGACCCAGAATTATACGCCTATGATTTATTAGCCGATTAACAGACTGCCAGTTGCTAGGTACGTTCGATATAGAAAGCACCAAATGCCAGTATACTTGGTTGAAACTTTGCCAGATCTCAGGCCCTAGCCGCCTCTATTAGTACAGCAATTGACATTCGTCTCTTCCGAGTTCAAGAACTCTTGCTAGATTTGGAAAAAGTCCTGTTTAGGAACACTGTCCAATTCTGACTACGCTTTCGGATCCTTCGCCTAAAACTACTTGCTAAATTGGGAGTTATCATACACTAGGGCGCTATCGTCATCATATGAGCAAATCCTACGGGAGTCCCAAGACCGACCAGCTTACTTGGTAGCTACATAGTCTAGTATCTTACAGAACCATCTCGAACCGAATTCATACATTGATCCAAACGCCCAATCTTTGTTTCACTTGCCTCGAGTCCCTTGTTTCACTTGCCTCAATTCCAATTCCCCCTTGATGTTGATACGTACATTGAGTACATAGCGGGCTGCCTTGACTGGACAAGTCTCCTGGAGTTGTTCGCTGTCGATCACCTTCAAGTAAACAAATGTATGTTTCCCAGGTCAAACAGGACCAAGGATATCTACGCCAACCTTATTACCCCGACCTAATCTTCCTCCCTGCCACCACTGACGAGCTTTCCGTTCCTCAAACACCACATCACCAACCCGTCAATCCCGAAGCGGGAAAGATTTCTCCCCAGGGCCACATGAAACGGCGCGCGCCCAAAACAGATCTCACGCCTCTGTTTTAAGCCCATTCCAGGATCCCCAATGGCCCATTCCTCGCATCCCCCGCCCGCGAATCCTGTTTTGCTAGTCGGCCGTCTCCTCTTCCGCGGCACTGCACGTGGATCGGCAAGGGGGGGGCGAATCGTCGCGACAGGGGTAGGTTGGTACCGCGGACGGATGACGGGGTGGAATTTCCTCCCTGGCTTCAATATGGAGGGCGGTGATGTAAGCGCTTTTTTTCGGAGATAGATTTACCAACGGCCTTTGTGGACATAAATCTTCGTCGTAAGCCGAGCGTGCTGGCGCGGCCTCGTTGCTGAGGTGAGGTCGCGAACTGGGCTGAGCGCGTGAAAGATGATGGTATCGGACAGGGACCGGGGGTCGGCCGGACCGTTGGGATTGGTACGTGCTCGGTGAGGCCGGGACGGTGGAGCGGTCACCGGGGCAGTTGACACGGGAGTTTTTCTTGGAATTTCCGTGGACTTCTGGAACGATGCGCTACGTCGGACTAGCAGAGTGACATGAAACGAGATTTTCCATTCTGACGGAGAAGTAACAGATTTCACATGAGATTTTCACTGGTAGCAAGACTTGTGATCGGCATGAAGTCAAAGCTGTGATCGAGATGAGATCCATCAATGTTGATGTTGCTATCTAAGAAAAAAGAAAGTTTCGGCGATTACAATCTGCCTAAGCAATCGTGTAATGTCCTCCACCAAAGCATCCAGCGACAAGCAAAAATAAAAAAGTCGGGGTATATCGGAATATATACGTCGTACGTCGAGTCGTCTGCCACCTACTTTTTCCCAGTCCCAAATCCCATCCATATCAAAAACGCCACAAGCACGCAGGCTGCCCAACCAAAAACAAATGAGAAGCACATCAGGTATCAAACTGTTCAAAGAGCAAGAAACATAGTCCGTCCAGCGCACCACCGTAAAAGTAAAAGCAGAAAACAGTAAGAGAGTTCGCGGGGTAAGGATATTCATGACATGAAGCTCCCGCGCTGGTCGTTCTGCGCCACGTCCTTGTCGTTGAAGACGATGCCCCGGCGTTTCCAGCCGCCGCGCTTGATGAAGTTCTCCACGCTGTCGCGGGCCTTGAAGATGGGCCGCTTGGGGACTGTGCCGCGCTTTTGGCTGAAGCCGAAGTTGAAGTTCTGCATGGCCGAGGTGCGATGGGATAGCGAAGGCATCTCGAGGCCGTCGTCGACATCTTCGTCGTCATCGTCTTGGGCCGCACCGCCCGGGGTGCCGTGGTCAAGGGTCTGAATGGTAGACTCGGACCAGTGAGACCGAGGCATGGGAGGGCGTTTGGCGAGCGTCATCATGAAGTAGTCTTGGGGTTCTTGGCGCTCGTCGTTGGTGTCCATGGGACTAGCGTGCGGCGGCAGAGCCATCTCAGTGGGTTGCTGTTCGTCGACATCCTGCTCATCCAGCTCGTCTTCTAAGTCGTCGTCCTGATCGTTGTAAAAGGTCCCGGGATGCTCGTCGTAACGCTGGTTCTCTCCAACGATGAAGGGCCGCTCGTAAAGCCGCGGCGGAGCGTGAAAGGTGGGATGTGAGCTGAGGGGATCGAGGTGGCTGTCGACCCGTTCGGTGGAGTTGGTGCGGGCTGTTGATGTGGAGGAGGCGGAAGAGAGAGAGCAGCCTGAGGAGAGGGAGGAGCCCGAGAAGGAAACCTTGCGGATGTGGAGGTCGCGAGGCTTGGTGGACGACTTGCGCCGTTGGCTGAAGCTGTGGCCCAGCACGTGCATTGTGATGGTAGGGTCGAAACGTATATGTTAGATATGTGTGGTGACGTCTCCAAATAATATCGATTGGTGCGTTGTCGCGGATATATCGTTGAGTGGATGGTGTAAGTCTCAAGTTTGTGGTGGAAGATATTGAGAAAGTTGAGTTTCGAGTAGATGAGAGTAAATGTAGAGTAGAGTAGTGGAAGTAGTAGATGTATGTAAGTGTCCCGAGGATGACGAGTGAAACGAGCGTCAGCCAACCAGTGGGAGGCAGTGCAAGTTATTAGTGTCCGGGTGGTTCGGGATAGTGGAGGTGGAGGTTAAAGGAGCGTCGTGGTGATGACACCAGGAATGGAGAGGTAGAAGTTGAAGGATTTCTAAGGTGTCAAACCGTAAGCAGATGATTAAAAGATCGTGAATCCTGTCTCCCGGGGTCAGCCTCATATTAAATAAATAAATTGAGCAGGCAATTCGTTCCCCTTCCCATTTAATTCCCACCCCGGGGCCAGGCTGTAGGCTGTAGCCAGGATTTTTGCTGGGCCCGCGAGAAATAGACCTTGGGTTGTAAGCCTCGGCGGCGCCAAAAATGCCAGCCAGCCGCCCGCTAACGGGAGCGAAGACGACGCACTCACACGCCCCGCCGATCAGGCCGGCGGAGGGAAAGTACCGGTACGAAGTACCGTTACGGGCTGGTCAAGGTGGTCTAGGGCTCCAGGTACACTTGAAAACCCCATTGCCAGGTGGACAGGGCACAGGCGGGATCCCTGCTTGGCAGGTCACTCGCTCATTCGGGTACGGGTTCCCCCTAGAAACGGACACGGAGCAGGGGAGGCCATGACGTCGATATGTTCTGGCGGGATCCCAGCGCTGGTCCTATCTCAATCTCGATGATGTGGGTTGACGTTGATGGGCGCGTTACGACGTCAGACATGTCTGTACGTGAAGCAGTGGCAGAGGCCATATCGAGGTGTTTTGTGATTATCAGTGAGTGGTTGGAACTCTAACAGTCTTTCTTGCGAACTCGGGTGTGCCTGATTAAGGTTCAAGGTACTTTGGACACCATCCGGAGCGGTACCTGCATCGCAGTCCATGGGTAATGTGTGCATCTCCTCGGCTGAGAGGCTGCCCGCCCGTCCTCATCGTCGGATCCTCCTCGTCCAGTCCTCGTGATGATGGCTCCAACGCCTCTAGGGCCGGGGTGGCACAGCTTAGGGCGCCTCCTCCAGCACCACGCGGGCGCTCGCTGCAAGGCACAAGTGTACTGAAGAGCATGGTCTGGACAGTTTAGCGACGGGCGACGGCTCGATCGGGAGTTGTGGCTGAAAGCCTGCTCCCCGCACCGGCTAGTCCAGAGTACCTTAGCGACGCCACACGTCTTCAGTGAGGTTAGCGACCTTGGCTTTTTCTCTCCCTTGAGGTGGAGACGGACGGGCTCCAAGGCTGGAAGGAAAAAGTAAAGTTCTTAGAGGAAAGGCTGTTGGGTCTGGTGCCTGACTTCTGTAGTCTGTGCGGCGGTGCCTGACTTGCTTTCCGATGAGCTTGGGTCTGGTGCCTTGTCGTGTTTGTGATCCAATGGTGCCTGTCTGTGCCTGTCAACTTGTGCCTGGAGTAGATGGGAGATGGGAGAGACGGGGATGACGCCAGAGACTTGCGGTGACTCGTCTTGACTCGCTGTGACTCTTTGATCCACTTGATCAAACGTTCTTTGCAGAAGGCAATAGGTACGCGTACTCTAGCCTCCAGGTACCTGATTCATCATGGATCTGTACACTTGTTAAACAAATGTTCACCATCAGTCATCATCACCGTTATTCACTTCTCGATCATCCTCTTCTGGCTGACTAGCAGTACCTAGTCACGCAGATTGTGGTCCCCTCACCCATGCTGTGTAATCACCAGATATCCACCCCCAAGACACCCGAGATAATACCAAGACATGCACGACTCCATCACCAATTATTACGCGGCTGCAATAATTATAACACCCAACAATACATCGTATCCACAGCGGGGTGAAATGCAGGGCCTTCGACTCCCAGATTACCAAACCCAGCGTCTCTAGGCTTGCATGGGATGGATGGGAGAATGGATCTAATGCACGCTCTAGCTTGGCAGTCCTCATTAGCCGGCTATAACGGACCTCTCCAGCAACGCCCAGCAACATCACCACCAAGCAAGCCTCGATACCAAGTCCGTCCCTCGTCCAAACTTTGTCTGTCTGTCTGTCATCCGCTTCATCGGCACCGTCAAGAACGCCTCTTGGCTACTTAATCGAGTACGAGATTGTGCCCGCCCGTAACACAAAGCCGGGTAAACGGGAGTATTCGTACACGTATTCAAATAGTACGTGTAAACGGTGTAATATCCGTACGAACAGCTTCTCTCTGCCTTCTCGGCCGTCTCCCAAGCCGAGACCCGACTCCAAGCCACCCGCCAACCTGGTCAGCAAAAAGCACAGCCGTCAGAAAGTGACCGATGGGCAGTGGAGCTTTGAGATTTCCGGAGTATGAGTTTTCCTTTTTCTTGTCCTTCTGGGCCAGTTCGCCGCGGAGCTACCGCCGTATCGCGTGCACCTCGCCTGACCATGACGACGGGCTCAGGCCAATCACGCTGCCCAATGCACTCACTCACGATGCGATATATCCCTGGCATCCCAGCATGTGTGTGTCGTCTCCAGCTGACGACCCGGGTCTGGGCTCTGGGTGCGCGATGTTCGTAGACATCCATCTGGATAGTACGGCGGCTTACTGCGTCCCGGCTTTCCCATCCTTCCTCAGCCCTCTGGCTGGCCAAGGAAAAAGCACCGTTGCTTGAAAACAAACTTTCTCCATCCTCCCGACGAAAGACCTTCCCATCCGAGTCTAATCTGGCAGATGGCTGCTAGAGCTGAAGCATCTGGTGACACGACAGAGTTCCCGAGTCTAGCAGCGGCGCACGGATGAAAGATGGAATAGAGTTGTGCTAATAAACCGAAACTTAAACCAACTTCACCAACAACGTCGAATCATGAGGCACTGCCCAGCAATGGGGGCTTAAAGGTAACGGTACTATCGGATTTCGTAGCGTGCGTGCCAACGTATTACCCGGTTGTCAGGCTCATGACAAGCAGCCGTGAGAAAGGCCCCTGAACTTGACGGGTACACACCAAGAAGGCCACGTTCAGAATGACTGGAGTGTGGAAATAGATCGATAGTCACTATCATCAGGAACTTTGTGGCTGACGGCACCGCTATTACCGGTGCCATCTCCACGATCAGAAAGGCTGTTCGTCTACGAATACGTATCACTCCTGGACTTTGTACAAGTCGCTCGAAAACCCCGTACATTGTACAGTACATACATACTCGCAATGGCAGACTCGCCGCCGTTTATTGGATCACTGCTCGATCCCGCATGCCAACGAGCTTCACTCGCGCGACAAGCTCGTCGTCACCGCCGATTATCTTCTGCAGCTCAGGATGGCGATCTTCACTTTCCAGTGAGGACAAGGGCGCTGGCACATGGACATTGTGGCGACGACGAGCGGGGTTTCACTTGTTTGCTTGCCTTTGCCTTTCTCTTCCATTCCCCTTGTCCGCTGGCTCCCCCTGGCGCTTGAAGCTACGCTATATGCACTTATGATCTGCGCTACAGTCTTTCCGTGAAGCCATTCGTACATTCCCGCTGCGTCGCTCGCTTGCTTGTCTAGCCGAGGCTAGACTAGTCACTAGGCCTTGCTGATGATTCCAAGCCTGCCAACTAAATACATCCTAGCTTTCCGTCTCTTGTTAGCCACGTCGTCCCCAAACTGCAGCCAGCAAGAGCCCATCTTCACCCTTCATCAGCCTTAAAGTTCCAGGTATTCGTACATAGGTACATCAAGCGGGCGCAAGGGGTCGTTCTACATAGTAGGTCAACGACATGATCTGACTCTCAGCGAGGTGTGGCCGTCTAGTCGGTCAGCTGGTGTCGGAAGGGTTGAACCGATACAGAATTGATCGCTTGCGCATCCACGTCCTGTGAAACGGCCAACTGCCAGCCGTTGAATTTGACATCGAGCAATTGGCAGGGTCATCGGGGCCCCTCTTCCACGGCCCGCCATCCATCCTGAAATGTTTCCTGCCATGTAAACGCAATTGTCCAATGAGTGGTCCTCGTCCAACTACTTCCTCGCGCGGCTCTGTGCTCAGATCCGCCGAGATCTACAGTTCCTCGGTTTCAACTAAAACAAAGACGTGTATGTGTGACGTCTGACCTTGGAATTCCACTGCCGCATATATAGAACCCCCCCTGAAACGCCCTGGAGCTGAGCTATTAATTTTGTTTTCGTTGTTGCAGTTCGTCCGCGTTTCGCGATGATAGGCATTGGACGTGTTTGAAGTTGACGTTGGCGCCGGGGTTGACGTAGTTTAGCAATGACGTTCACCATGGCCGCATATCTAGGCCGACCTAAGACACCCAAATTCACCGTCCTGTGCGGAAATCGCGGGCGATAGGCTCATAGAGTTCCGTCGTTTTCGCCGGGCAGTCTCTCCACGCGCTTCTGCTCCCAATCCTCAAGGTCGCGGCCAGCGAGTCTCTGTTTTCCCCAGTCAAATTAGCATGCACCGACGACAACCACCAGCTTCGGCGGACAGTAACATACGTAGTATTCGTCCTTCATGTCCACCTTCCTCGCCGAGCGGCGCACGTTGAGCTCCTCATCCTTGGTTAGCTGGCGAACCTTGCGGTCGTAGCGCTCGTACCGCACCGCCGTGGCAGGCGTGAGGACGAAGGAGCCGGCGACGATGACGGCCATGAAGGGTAGGCCGAACATGAGGAAGGGGTGCTTGTTCATGAGGCTGCGGTAGCGCATCCCGATCTTGTTCATGTCGGCCGCGCCGCGGAACTTCTTGCTCTGGAAGGACATGGCGGCGTCGGTGCGTCGATCGTTCGGAAGGGGTCGGTTGTGGGCGTAGGTGAGGGATTGGTGTCCACCGGTTGAAGAGTTTTCTTTCTCTTCTTTCCTGTGCGTCCGTGGGTATCGTGTGGCTTATTGTTGCGTGAGCTGATGGTTGTGGTGGTGATACTGAGGGTTTACGAATTAGAAGCGTCTGTTGAAAGCTGACCCAAGTTCATGATGGCCTGTGCTTTTTCTGGTTCGATGTCCCCACAGAACCTATCCTCAGTGACAGTCCATGACAGTAAGGTATTCAATCATCGACTTTCAGCCTCAAGATGTGAAATGCATGAACCTGGTAACTCCGTTAATTCGTTTTTCTAGACTTTGTGCGGGCCTCAAACAAGTGAGTCGTTTCTGTAAGCTCTATCAAGATATTTTCAACGCATGGGAACCCTACCCCTGCCCCCCAACCATTATACCGCTAATGAAGCCGGCCGTTCCTCATGCCATGCAAAATGCCGCGGAACCGTGTAAGTCAACGTGCGTGTCCAAACAAACCGGCGATATTCTCGCGTCCCATTTTTAAGGCATCCGCTGAACGGCACATCTTTCAAGCTCGGGCCTTTCCTTCTCTAGGGGACCCTCTTCGCGATGTCGACCGACATCCCACGTCGTGTGAAAGCAGCCTATCCCAGCCTGCGTGAATCAAAGTGTGCAATTGTGCCTTTGAGGCAGGTATGTATTGGTACATGAGGCTTTAATCGTGATGGCAATCTTATATGTACCTACTACTCTGCCCCAGTAACGCCGAAGTCACGATCTCGGCCTCAGTCGGGAAAACTCCCTACCCTGCACTCGCATGATACTCGGGTTTGAGGCGAGCAAAAAAGCGATGTTGCGTTGGTGCTAGGGTATCAGGACAGACTAGTTAGTAAAGGGTATCAGACTCTGGGAAAATGATGCAAACAGATCACTGTTCTGGTGTGAGACAACGCATGTTATTTCCCTTTACTGGATTACGATGTCGAGATAAATGGCTCGTTCTGAAGCCGACGACCATGGATGCAGGCGACTTAACCTGAAGGCAAGACGACCACGCGATAGCAAAAGAGAAGATTGAAGCTCTGTGGTTTTCAATTGAAGAAAGTAGAACTCCATTCCATAGGTAGGCTTGATAATCACCCTCTAAAGGGAACGCATCCTCGAGGACCCACGCCGCGTCTCTACTGAAAACCTGTTCCAAGCTTTACGATGAAACATGCGCTCCTGAAATTTTGTAATAGCCGAAAGTTACAATTATACTACCGGACATCTCAGTAGACCACGTTTATTTCACATCGATTACTTTATAACTGGATGTCCCATTCGGCAACGCAATGTCACCAAGCATCACAGTTTGTGAGCGTGAAGCAACTTATAGCTAGCGGAGACTTCTTCGAACCCAGTTTCTCGAGGGTAATTAATATTCTCAGGAGGTGTTTTGAACTATGATACAAGGCGGATTTGCTGTTGGATCTGTCGTCTTGGGCACATTCCAGGAGGGGAACCATCAGTGAAGACAACTCGCACAACGTCGCAAGTTCAATTATTGTAACGCCTGTACAGAGCTGGAAAGAACAAGGAAGTCAAGGATAACAAAGTAGTATATGGCCCTGAAGCGAACTGTGCTCTAGTTTTGAAGCTGCCTTTGACCCAAGTCCCCTCCCAACCCAAAGCCTTTAGCGGTCATCTATACATTACCTCCTAGCGTTCATTTCTTTACTAACAGCTATCCCAAGTAAACCTGATTTATCAATGGATCAAGGGTAGCATTGTTTTGGCCGAGCATGGTCTTCGTGATGCGTGGCAAGATGAACGATGCTGTGTTACTCAAGTCGGGTTCCATCCTAGCTTTAATAGGAAGTCATATATCATTCCTGAAGCTGTCTGGAAGGATGCAACACGATATCAGTTTGGTACTCTTTATTAGGCTATTGCAGCATAGGTATTATTCGCTACGCAAGCGCACAATCATCGGCTTCTGGCGGGACAAATGTGGCTCTCTTGAATCCCAACGATGCCTTGGTTTCGGCCATAGGCCACGAAACAACCGATCGAATCGGACAGTATTTCGTAAGTTTAAACAGAACTGCGAAAACATAACGGGATTGACAAGCAGGCTGCGGAGGCTGAGAACGATGACAAGTGCTTAGATTGAACCCAAGCGTTGCGGTCAACTCGAATTTGGCTGCAACACTATGATTCCTTGACGTTTCTGAGCCCGAACGTCTTTGATTTGAATGTCGAGAGATGGATCTCATACAACCAGCACGCAAGAAGTCTTGATTCCGAAGCTGGAAAAATATGCTCAATCGTTGACGTATCATTCGGTGCTGACTCCAAGGAATTAACTTGCACATCTTGTGTTACATCTAAGCGTGTAATCGATTGTTCTGCAAAGAAGACCGCACTCGGGTATGTGGTTAAATGCATCAGAAAATTGAGAGCTGCGTCCCTCAAGTCTCGTCACCAAGTCCTAGCTGCCAGCCTACCAATCGATAACCCAAAGCTGATTTCTTGTCGTCGAGCATGATATTGCGAGGTGTCACATCATGGTGCGTGAAGACAAACGGTTGACTGTACCGAAACACCTGATTCGGACAGTCGGAATGCTCTGCCGGTGTCTTTTTGATCTCTAAGCGTAGACGGTCGAAATTGGCCCAGAAATTCGAGAATGCATTGACTTCACTCTGTTTTGCTCCGGGCGGTAAGCCATAGTTGTTCTCCAGAAAGTGAGACCTGCATTCTCCTGTTCCTAAAGATCGACGTGAGGGAGACACAGCCCATCTCAACCTGTAAATAACGTCGCGAAGCTCAAAGGCAAGTCGAAGGCTTGTTACCCAAACGAGGTCTGGCCACGCAATCTCAAGCGTCGGTCCTAAAATTCGGTCCATAATGCAGAATGTCGATCGTTCTCCCTAAA
This sequence comes from Stylonectria norvegica, assembly GCA_014621405.1. Classification (NCBI taxonomy): domain Eukaryota; kingdom Fungi; phylum Ascomycota; class Sordariomycetes; order Hypocreales; family Nectriaceae; genus Stylonectria; species Stylonectria norvegica. The sequence goes on from JAANBC010000027.1 coordinate 32,042, forward strand.
TGATTCGCTGTACTTTTGGGACACGGACCCCGAGTCGAGCTGCGCAAATCGTTGCTCTCACAGCATCCTTAAGTGCGTTTCTTATAAAGCCCTTGGCGATATACTTGGAAGAGAGGGGCAAGAGCCTCGACAATTTGTGTAAAGAAGGGAGAGAATTGATGTGATGAATAAGTCTCATCATCCGTGTAGTCAAAGAGCCGCGTCGTCAACCTTTGACTCCGTTGCGAGAGTGTTGAAAGGTGTAAGAATGAAGCCTCACAGCTGTTGTTAGACTTTAAGATGATAAATCCAGTGTGAATTCTGCGTCTCATTCCGCGATTAACCAGGCCGTTAAGAAGCCTTAATTTAATTCTAGCTCTAAATAAGGCTTTACTTAGCCTTTTAAGCTATAAATATTATGGAATGTCATTAAATTATAAAGTTAATCCTCTTATTAAACATGATCTTCTTTCTTATAAATGTAAGATTCTGGTAATTAGACGCAATCCTTTCAGACAGGACTAAGTAAATATAAGCTTAGTAGACACTGGTAGTATTAAGTCTTTTAGGTCTCTTATGATTCGACAACGCTCACCTACTCTGCCAAGTAAGTGAGGTGTCTAATCTGAGAAGCACCAAGGACAAGTCCAAGAGAAAAGTCTGACGTCTCTTCATCGAGACCTAGTTCAGCTCACCCTTGTGGTCCGACTCTGTTGCTACTTCTTCCTGCGGCCTGATACCAATATGTTCTATTCCCACTTGTCGAACCGTAAACCACGCGGGGATAATGCCTATTCCCCACATCGCAAAGCTCACGCCCAGCGATACAGTAAGCTGCACATGAAAAAGGTCAGTGGACTCACTTCAATCTACCAGAAAGCAGTACTTACCGGTGCCTTTGTTGAACTGATGCCGGAACTAACGCATTGGCCAGCAGCTTCCAAGGCCCTCGCGGCGCTTGTGTATCTCACCACATCGTGGGGTTGACGAGACAGCCATCCAACAAGCCAGTACCCGTAGTTGTATGCCAGGGCGAAGTTGACCTGCCATAGAATATACAGTGCCCATCCGCGTCCGAAACCGTCGCTGTTCCAGTCAAGTTTCGGCTTGTGATTGGTATAGTCGACCTGCACCACGGTTCCCCAGATCCAGGAGGCAGCAGTGAGTGCCGTGAGGAAAAGATAACCAGCACGGGCACGAGTGTTGAGGGAAAAACGGTTCCAGTCGAGCAAGCTGCCCATGATGGCAGTGCCTGCGATCTGAGCTAGGGCAGAAACAAGGGATGCCAAAGCTCGAGCTCGGACAGAGAAGTAGAGCGATAGGTACGAACTACTATAAGGGAGTACCCATGTGACGTACAAGAAGAAAGGGGCTCTGAGGTTGAGTGCGTTAGTTTGAGTTGTATAGAGTGAGCTTCAAGTTTGGACACTTACACTAGGAGAAACTCTTTCCGCAGGATAACGCGACCCAGCGCCTTTAACTCCTCCTTATCCGAGATGCGCTCAGCGATCTCAACCCGCGTGCCGTTTCGTCGACGGACCTTATCAGGAGGAGAGAGAAGCATGGCGACGAAAGGTCCGAGACATTCTGAACACTGTTGTTAGTGGGATTGAGATTCGGGACATTGACGCAACACTGCAGCAAAGCTGCGGTCCGGACCTGGCACTTACGAAGAACAACAAACACTATGTACGTCTTCCAATTCAACTTCCCCGTTGCCTGACCCTTGTAGTTGAAAGAGAGGTTGATGATTCCGCCCAGTATACTTCCGCTGTTGCGGTAGCAGAGCCAATATGCCAAGTACTTGCCCCTGTTTTGTGGCTCAGGATATCTCAGCATGATAGCACCTTCAGCAGCCCAGAACAGCCCAGCGGTGATTCCACAAGCCGCAGAACCGACGTATATGAACCACTCATTGCCGTAACGGTTGTTGGTGTAGAGAGCAGCGGAATAGATGGCGTAACCCATCGTGCCAAACACAAGGGCGTATTTGAGTCCGAAGCGATTGGCGATGATGCTACCAGATAGACATGTCAACGTCATGAGAGAGAACAGGAGAGCATTTCCAGCCCTGTAGAAGTTATTCGTCAGCCTTTGTTCCTGGGGGTGAAACGATGGGGGGTTCAGTAACTAACATGACAAGATACGGGGTTTGTTGGCCACCGGCTCCCACTGAGTTCATGGCATTCCATAATCCTGGAGCCGCAAAGGCGGAGATACCAACAACGGTGGAGTTGAAGAAGACACCCCTATACCAACTATATTTCTCGTGAGATGCTGTCTCCTGATCGACCGGGGCAATGACAGTGCTGTCTGCATCTGGGTTGGATTTAGACGCCATTGTCGGTCTCGGTCGTGGTTATGGAATCACAAACAGACATCGGGGACTTCGTAGGTACAGCCTGCTTCTTATCTCTTACTCAGGCCTAAGCCTTACGAAGAATCCCAACGATGAACTCAGAGCTAGTGAAATATCTAGCAATGCTCAATTGCGCAATCATGCCAAGTTCATGTCGGGCCTCCCCCGACCCTAGTTTGTGGAGATCGTTGTCCCCATAGATCACGCCAATGATTCAGGTTGTTTGGTTTCGTAGTAGCTTTCTGATTCTCCGAGCAAGCACGGAATTTTATCTTGTATGGCGCAACTGCTGTTTAAGCTCAAATTTGGGCCAAACTCGCGGTGTTCTGCGGTTACTAGCATGTAAGTGCCACAAAACTAGTCAAATCCTTGTAGTTCTAGCATGGATACCTTAGCATACTGAAGTCTCAAACTACACTACAATGCTTTACTCGCCATCTCTACCGAGGCACAGGCTGTGAGAGAAAGAATACTATTAAAACTAACACGAAATCGACAATGAATTCATGGAAATAAGCTCGGGTACTCTTCTCCGGGGTTCCGAAATCCGGAGTTGAATGGTGGCAGTTATGCCTACGATGACACCATACTATAGCGCGAGGATCGATGGTAACGGACGCGATGATTCCATTGAAGTGGTTATTGGGAGGGTTTATTAACTTGTCTAAGAGTCGCATCATCTCCTAGTCTGGTAAATGTATTCACCAACAAGATAACGACTCACCATGGCCACTCTTATCACCAGCACAGAGAACCGAACAGGCCTTTCGACCTTAACCCATCAGTCTACATCCAAGGACGACACTGCGATTTTTCAGCCCTTTTCCATCCCGGGCCAGCAGGACACGACTACTTTTGGCCTGTCATGGAATGCTCCGTTTCCCCTGGCCCTGAAAGCAAACGGCTCACCGAGTCTTGCTCAGAGCATCGAGGCGCTGGAGAAACTTGCGCAGTCCGGGGAGCTTACACGACTGGTTAAGCAGCACGGAGGTGCGATTCTCTTTCGAGGCCTCCCTATAACAACACCCGACGACTATAGTAAGATTGCGCACGCGTTTGGATTCCGACCGCATGTAGAGGTTGGCCGGCCACCACTTAGAACGGTGCTTGCCCCCAATGTCAAGACGGCGAATGAAGGGTATGTTGTTATCTGTAATATGAGCCCAAGTGACTGCATTGTGAATGACATAGAGTCACTGCCCCTCACAGAGAACATAACATTTGACAACGACTTAGTCCTCCTGAGCTTCCCATTTGGCCTCACAATGAGTATGGATGGTCTACGATCAATCCAGCCTGGCTTACCTTCAGTTCTCTCAAAGTGCCAAACTCAGGTGAGTTATTGCCCCATAGGGCCTAGCTACCTAGCATAGCATATGCTTTTCGTGTTTGGTGGTTCACTAACCATGCCATCAAATTAGGTGGTGCAACTCCAGTCACCTCATCCATTTATATAGGACACAAGCTTTCTGCTCTGGCGCCTGAATTCCTTGACGATCTCCGGAAAAAGGGCGTCAAGTATACTTATCGTTATACGGTTAATGAGCAGGTTTCCAATACCGGTACAAGTGTGCGCGGTGCGTATGGCGAGCATGTCACGGATGCAGACGACGATGCTACTGCGCGAGCGAAAATTGAGACGGAGGTACGGCGCCATAGCGAACGCTTTGAGTGGCATGAAGATGGCAGCTTGAGCGTTACACATATTGTTCCTGGTTAGTTCATGCGCAGCCCCTCCTGAGATGCAAACTTCAGCTCACTCGTTCCGTCTCAAGCGTTGCGGATACATAAGCCGACTGAGGCAGCTGTCTTCTTCGGCAACGTCACTTCAGCTTGGGGTCGAAGCCGACACCACGGAGCCACTCGGCACCCTTTCAAAGGCGACGATGGCTCATACCATCCACCCCCTACCTTTGGGGATGGCTCAGCGATAAAGGTGGAGGATCTCGATCTCCTGCTTGATCTGGCCACAGAAGGTGCTTTCGATGTTGAGTGGGAGAAGGGGGACATAGTTCTTCTGGATGTAAGTATTCTCGCAGGCTTCCCGTGTGAATCTGGAAGCTTCTGGCTCTCTTTCAGCGCTGACCAAGATAACTTTCCAGAACTACGCTGTGATGCACTCCCGGAAACCCTGGAAGGGCGAACGACAAGTTCTGGCCGCCCTATGGGACGGAGATGGACGGATCGGGGATTTCCCCGAGGGCGTTGAGTTGCTACAAAGCAGTCCGCGGTTTCCAATCACGGCATGAATTTGACAAATGTCAAATGTCATGGTATAGAAGCCCTCATGAAGGAGATAAAAGTAGAGCAGAAATTGCGTACTCGGAGCGTGGTGCTCTGTGGCATGAAGCCTACTTTTCACCAGGACACGTCTCTTTCGAAAAAGTACCTCGACTGCTTAGTCGACTTGTTTGATGAGCAGAGAGGTGGCTTCACGATCGAGGTCAATACCTTCAAGTTGTATATTTTGTCGCCAGGTGTCTTTTCCTCTCAAATCCTTGAAGCTTTGACAGTAACTGGATTACCAAGGCAACTTTCGAAAGGCCAATTGACAAGATGCCGGGGTAAGTGTATCAAAGCAGGACAGGTGGACGAAGTTGGAGCCACGTTGGAAGTCAAGTTACATGTAGATGAGTTACTCGGAGCTTCTCATGTCAACGTGACCCCTGCTCATTTTAATGTCCAAGCCTCCGTGTTCCAAAGTAGACAAGAGTGAAGAATGGCATCCGAAGGGGAAGGCCAGGGAACGGGTGCCCCACTGTCGTCATGGGAATATTCTCGAAAACGCGCCGCACTAATAAGGTAGCGAAGTCCAGCGAAGTCTAGCGAACCCGTTGAGCACCGTCTGGCTGCTTCGTGATTCGCATTCGAGGCTCGCCACGGCTGATGCAATGCGTTGCTGATGGTGACTCATAGGGATAGAATCGTATAGAAGATGTTATGTGAATCACACAGTAACAAAGGACTCTCGAGTCCAGACGGGAGTATCAACATGGCTCACCGATAGATACATGTACCGTGAAGACGTGGGGCAACGGCGTCAGTACGGGCCACCTGTTAAAGGGAGGCGTTTGGCATTGTAGCTGCCAGGGCGGGCACGGTAGCAGAATTGGCACTGTACCAGCCTCTGGGGAGAATGTACCAGCGCCGCCGAGTAGCACGCCAGCTCACCGGAGAAATACTCGGGATAGGGCTGTCGCACAGTGTGTGCCACAATCCATCAGCCCGCGTCCGTCCGCCAGACCCCTGTCACGTGGGGCAGCCAAAGGGGTGTGGCGGCGATGTGAAATCTGGCCTCTTGTGCAATCTGGACACCTCGACTTTTCTGAAGTCGACCTTCATAAGCGCTTCGGCTTCGTCCTTTCCTCCAACCCACATCTTCCACCATCACCAATACCCCTCCTCTTCATACCATACGCTAGCTTGAGGATACATCGAGCCTCACTGCGTTGGGCTGTTCTACCCTCTCGTCCATCTTCTCCTCCACGACTTCTTGCTTCTGGACAAGCAAGCGCACATATTCATCATGGCTCGTTCAAGGAGCTCAATGGCTCTGGGCTTCGGCCTACTGGCCTGGATGGCCCTCCTCTTCGCCCCTCTGGCATTTGTCCAGAAGGTGAACGCCGACGAGATCGACAACTACGGCACTGTCATCGGTATTGTAAGTTGTCGCAAGCTCCGACTCTGTCCAGTGGCTGCGGCTAACCATTGGTGCTTAGGATTTGGGAACAACCTACTCCTGCGTTGGTGTCATGCAGAAGGGCAAGGTCGAGATCCTCGTCAACGATCAGGGAAACCGAATTACCCCCTCATACGTCGCCTTCACCGAGGACGAGCGACTGGTTGGTGACTCCGCCAAGAACCAGGCCGCCGCGAACCCTTGGAACACTGTCTACGATGTCAAGTATGCTTTCCCCCCAACGCTTCCTACTGCCGTGGAACTTCGTCGCTAACGCTGTTCCAAGACGCCTAATAGGTCGCAAGTTCGCCGAGAAGGACGTCCAATCTGATCTGAAGCACTTTCCCTACAAGGTTATCTCCAAGGAGGGAAAGCCTATCATCCAGGTCAAGGTCGACGGAGCCGATAAGCAGTTCACACCCGAGGAAATCTCGGCCATGATCCTCGGAAAGATGAAGGAGGTTGCTGAGTCTTACCTCGGTGAGAAGGTCACCCACGCCGTTGTCACCGTCCCTGCCTATTTCAACGTAAGTCTACGCTGCAATCGTTCTACAAAAACCATGTTAACAGTTTGCAGGACAACCAGCGACAGGCTACCAAGGATGCCGGAATCATTGCCGGTCTCAACGTCCTCCGCATCGTCAACGAGCCCACCGCGGCCGCCATCGCTTATGGTCTTGACAAGACTGACGGTGAACGCCAGATCATCGTCTACGATCTCGGTGGAGGTACCTTCGATGTGTCCTTGCTCTCCATCGATGACGGCGTTTTCGAGGTTCTGGCTACTGCCGGTGACACCCACTTGGGTGGCGAGGATTTCGACCAGCGTGTCATCAACTACTTCGCCAAGTCTTACAACAAGAAGAACAGCGTCGACATCACCAAGGATCTCAAGGCTATGGGCAAGCTTAAGCGTGAGGCCGAGAAGGCCAAGCGTACTCTCTCTTCGCAGATGAGCACCCGCATCGAAATCGAGGCTTTCTTCGAGGGCAACGACTTCTCCGAGACCCTGACCCGCGCCAAGTTCGAGGAGCTTAACATTGATCTTTTCAGGAAGACCCTCAAGCCTGTTGAGCAGGTTCTCAAGGACGCCAACGTCCGAAAGACTGAGATTGACGACATCGTTCTCGTCGGTGGCTCTACCCGTATCCCCAAGGTTCAATCCTTGATCGAGGAGTACTTTGGTGGCAAAAAGGCTTCCAAGGGCATCAACCCCGATGAGGCTGTCGCTTTCGGTGCCGCTGTTCAGGCTGGTGTTCTCTCTGGCCAGGAAGGTACCAACGATGTTGTCCTCATGGACGTGAACCCGCTCACTCTCGGTATCGAGACCACCGGTGGTGTCATGACCAAGCTGATCTCCCGCAACACTGCTATCCCTACCCGCAAGAGCCAGATCTTCTCTACCGCTGCCGATAACCAGCCCGTAGTCTTGATCCAGGTCTTCGAGGGTGAACGATCATTGACCAAGGATAACAACATTCTTGGAAAGTTCGAGCTTACTGGCATCCCCCCGGCTCCCCGTGGCGTTCCCCAGATCGAGGTTTCGTTCGAGCTCGATGCCAACGGTATCCTCAAGGTTTCCGCTCACGACAAGGGCACTGGCAAGCAGGAGACCATTACTATCAACAACGACCGCGGCCGTCTCACTCAGGATGAAATTGACCGCATGGTTTCCGAGGCTGAGAAGTACGCCGAGGAGGACAAGGCTACCCGTGAGCGCATCGAGGCCCGAAATGGTCTTGAGAACTACGCTTTCAGTTTGAAGAACCAGGTCAACGATGAGGGTGGTCTCGGTGGCAAGATTGATGACGATGACAAGGAGACTGTAAGTCTACACAAACCGATGAAACCTCCAGCTTCAAATGCTAATATGATGAATAGATCGTCGAGGCTGTCAAGGAGGTCACTGAGTGGCTTGACGAGAACGGCGCCGAGGCCACCACTGAGGACTTCGAGGAGCAGAAGGAGAAGCTATCCAACGTCGCTTACCCCATCACCTCCAAGATGTACCAGAACGCTGGCGGTGAGCAGGAGGAGGGCGACTTCCACGATGAGCTGTAAGCATATAGACGTTGATTTTGTTACACAAGGGAAGGAAAATAAGATACACTTTACTACAATCTTCAGGTGTTCGGTTGATGAATCGGGATGTACGTGTTGTTATTTGCCTAGACGAGGGATGTCTAGTAGGCGAGCGCAAGAATTTATACCTTTAACCACATTTAGATCTATGATCATCAGTCTTGTCTTTGCTTTGCTGTGATATGACGGGATACATCTCTCAGCCACGTGTGACTTGCCAGTATATTCGCCGACTCCTTGCTTGGAAATCAAGAAGCTTTCCTCAGCATAGACAAGGTGAATTCGTCCATCCTGTACGTGGACATTCAACTCGTGTCAACTCTCTTCACAGACTTAAGTGGTCTGTACTTACGAGACTCTTGAATGTTGGACAGGATCGTCATGGCAAGGGACATGCTTATGAGACAGTAGAGGTGCTTCCAGCTGCACGACTTGCGTTTTGGCCGTCTCAACGAGCAGTGTGATTCACGGTTGATTGAAGTCTGGTCTCCTCTTATATTTCGAGCTCCTTCCTCTTCGCAACGCGCCCCTCGATTTCATCCCTTCAACTCTTAACATCTACTACTACACTCTTTGCATCTACTTCTCTCCCACCACCAACCACGTCACTCAACCTTTGTGCCCTTTTTAATCCTCACTGAACACTCCAGCTTCATGCACCTTGTGTTCTTGAACAACATTCTATCCAAATCACTAGGACTCCCATAGGCAGCATCATTTATCCACCATCATGGCGCCTCCCGCTCCTGGTTCAGACTTTCTCGAGTCTCTTCGAGCCATCTTCGCCGAAACCGAGAAGCCGGGTCGAAACAAGGATGCCGACTTCATCGCTCTCAAGCAACCACTCATCAGGTTCTTCTGCGACTGTGGCATGATGACAGCCGCCAAAGCCCGAGCAAGCTGCCACCTCGATTTCAGCGATGGAACGTCTCCCGAGACGGACCTCCAGCTTCCCCCGAGTGGTATCAAAGTCGATGAGGTCTCGCGAAACAGCCTTCAGCGTGCAAGCTCGGGAAACGAGCTCATTGGCCTCATGCGCGCTGTCATAAATGAGCAGATGCCTCGCAAGGCACCGCGGCGCCGAAGGACAAAGGCACAGATCAGAGCGGATAACGAGGCGCAGATCAGAGCGGAGAACGAGGCGCAGATCAGAGCAGATGAGGCCAGCAACGAGGCGAAGATGATCAAGGCTAAAGAGGAGATTGCGCGAAAGGAGGCGCACTTGGCAGAGATTAAAAGGATCACGGTTCGAATAACACTGCGTCGCTCGAGTGAGGTTTCTCTTGCTAATGCGGACACACAGCTAGTGATGCCAAACGACGCCGCGCCTCCTGAGGATGGGAGACCTGATGACGAATTGATCCAGGCACAGTTGTCGAATGAGTCGCTGGTGCTGGGCGACAGCGAGAGTAGTCAGGGCATGGAAGGTCTGAACATGGAAGCCAAGGCGCAGAGTGAACCGATGGAAGCGACAGCGAAAGAAGTTTTGAAGGACATTCGAGCAAGTGAGCCCCCGACTCCCAAGACGATTGTTGTACGGCGCTTTCCAGCGGAGCAGGAAGAGAGTCTTGAGCAACATGCTGAGATACGGGAATCTTTGCGTGGAAATTCCGTTCCGTCGACGGGAGACCAGGAGGACATGCCTATGGAGGATTTTCATCATGGCGAAACACCAGAGATGCCTGAAGACGAGGCTTCGCACTTGGTGACAGACGAGGCTAACGAAGCATCGCCTATCTCTGAAGGGCGGGTATTGAGCATCGCCCAAATCAGGCATGAGGTCAACGACGTTGTCTCTTCTGAGTGGGATCACTACAAGCCATGGCTACTGGACGTTCTTGCTAACGCAGACCGCGCCTCCAAAGCTCAGATTACCACTACTACGGACATAGCAGATTCGGCACGCACGCGACTCTCGAGGGCATTGAGCCTCCTTGGCGAAGAGGTAGCCCAGTTCCCACTCGAAGCTTAGCAGGTTTACGAGAACAAACTGATCAGCCTTTGCACCTCCGACCAAATCGATACCATGGCGTTCCCCGACCGGCTGCGACGCATTACGCGGGTCTGCTATCTCCCCGAAGAGGAGCAGGCAGTCGTCAGTGGAGACTGGGGAAGGGTAGAGGCTGCAGTGAGAATTTGTGCTCTGCTGGCTGAGATGGTGGGGCCGGCGCATGAGAATTTGGATCACGGCGTGGTGGACGGATGGGTTATGGGCAAGCTAAGGGATATCGCGTGGCTGCAATCGTTCCTGGGAGCCAAGGAGAGAGTTTTCAAGCTGGAGCCGTCCACTTGAGGGGGCCCGGAGGAGTTATCAGTATTCAAGGGGTTGGGACTGGCGAAAATGGGTTGAAAGCTGGGGTGCTATCTGGTTTCATGGGATATTGGGGTCGAAATTGGGAAGTGGCTTTCTGCATTTCATGGCAAATAGGCGCTATACCGGCAATCGGAGTTTGAACTGCTCTGTCCCTCTTTGCAAGAGGAAAAGTGCTCTTGCAATTATTTTGGGATTTGAGATAACCATACGGACGACAGTACTTCGTACTGCAGAACTCAAGCCGAAGTTGAAGTCGTGAAACCATCACGTGATAGCGCGTGCTGACTTCTCCCTTGAAACGCGGTGTCGCGATCGAGCTGAAGCTTATGACGACACGACATAACTAGATATTCTTTGCTCCTCCAGCTGCAGTCATCTTGCGTCCCCCTCAAATTGCACTTGCTATTATACTTCTTATTAAATGATGGCTGCCCAAAAACGCTCTGCCGTAGAGGCAATCGACTCACCTCGCCGAACCTCGCGCCGCATCTCCAAGACTCCCGTCAAGAGTCGCTATTTCCAGGACAGCGACAGCGAAACCAACGAGACAGAGGAGAGCGATCTACCGCCCAAGAAAAAGCGTGGGCGACCGGCGAAGAAGGCCCAGGCTAGCGACACCGACGAAGACACCGACCTGCTACCTAAACCAAAGCGTGGGCGTCCCAAGAAGCAAACTCCAAAGAAGGAGGAGAGGCAAGAATCGGAAGAGGCCTACGTAGAAGAGCCGGACGAGAATGAGGACCAGGACGATGAAGAAGAAGATGATGAGGATGCACCACCGAAGGTGACGTTCATCCCGCTGGAGAAGATGCGGGATGAGGGAGGGGTTGCGTACGACGATCCCAAGTTGCACAACAATACACTGCTCTTTCTGGGGGATCTGAAGAAGAATAATGAAAGACCATGGCTAAAATGTAAGGCTACAGGAGTGCTGGGATCGAGAATATAAAGGTATACTGACAAAAGCAAAGCGCACGACGGCGAATACAGACGCGCAGTCAAAGACTGGCAATCCTTTGTCGAAGCCGCCACCGACACCGTTGCAACCGTCGACGAAACCATCCCAGATCTTCCCGTCAAGGACGTTATCTTCCGCATCCACCGCGACATGCGCTTCTCCAAGAATCCAACCCCTTATAAGGTCAGCCCTCCCCATTTCTCCCCCATCCCCTCCCCCTGCTCACAGCTTCCCCAGGCGCACTTCTCCGCCGCCTGGTCCCGCACCGGCCGCAAAGGTCCCTACGCCTGCTACTACGTGCACTGCGAGCCGCACGCCTCCTTTGTCGGCGGAGGGCTGTGGCAACCGGACGCGGCGCAAATGCACAAGTTGCGGGCCAGCATCGACGAGCGGCCGCGGCGGTGGCGACGCGTCCTCGCCGACCCGGCGTTCACGAGGATGTTTCTGCCGGGGGTGAAGGAGGGTGCGGCGGCGGAGGTGGCGCTGAAGGCTTTTGCGGCGAAGAACAAGTCGAACGCGCTGAAGACAAAACCAAAGGTGAGATCAGAATCTGACTACGATGTTTGTTGGTGGCGGTGGACTAATCGTCCGTGGGATAGGGGTTTCTGGCCGACCATAGGGACATTGAGCTATTGAAGTTGCGGAACTTTACGGTTGGAACGAAGATAAACGATCAGGTCTTCTGCGGGGACGATGCGCAGGAGAAGTTGGCCGAGATCTTGAGGCCGATGGTTGGGTTTGTGAGTTTGCCTTTTCGACTGTGTGGGAAGGGGGAATGCTGACGAGGATAGGTTTCATTCTTGAATAGTGTTGTTATGCCGGATCCTAACGACGACGATGACGACGACGACGATGATGATGACGATGACGAGAACGAGAATGTGGAAGAACAGGAGGATGAGGAGTAGGGAGAAGACAACGAAGAGGAAGAAGATAACGAATAGGGATTGATTTTTAGTGACAAGTTGGATACCCTTTAAGTCGTTGGATTAATTACCTCTGCTACTTGACTTCGTGCAGGATGGTCACCGCACATCCAATATTCGGCCCTGAACCCCTGAAGGCACTTTTGACGATACATCGCAAACTCATCTGTTCATAGCTAGTGTTACGACGTTCTGCGCATCGCTTATATTTCATTTAGGCTTTCAACTATATTTCTCAACCACCACCATGCAGCCTCCGCCTAGCAGAGATCAAACCGCGCCACACTCGGATCATGATCACTGACCTGATCATCAAAGTTCTGCCACGTATTCAAATGCAGATGCTCATACCGCGCGCTCCCTCCCAGGTTCTTACTCACAAACATGTGGTCCAGCGCCTCGCAGTTCATATCGAAGAGATACGTATACCGTTCCGCGAGCGGCATGTGCACCAGCTCGTCTAGCTCCACGAGGCCGGATGCTTGGCGGAAGACCTGTAGGGGTTCGACCTGCACGAACTCGTTGAAGTCGCCCGCCGTGATGACGTGCGCTTTGCGGTCTTCCTTGAGGATCTGAGCGATGAAGTCCTGCAGAGGCGTCAGTAGGGGAGTGAGGAGGGGAGGGCGAGGAAGGGGGCACGTACAGCTGTGATCTGCGCTTGGGCAGTACGCTTCTCAACCCCCTTGTTCACCGGCGTGCGCGGGTCGCCGTGGAGAGACGACGAGCCGCCCTTGCTGGTGAAGTGTACGTTGACGGTGAAGAAGGGCTTCTTGGTGCCCTTGACCGGCCGCCACATGGCCACGAGCGGCTTGCGGCTATCATCCCACGCCGCGTTCGTCGGATCGATCGGCCGGGATTGTACTTGAGCGTTGGCCCCGCAAGCACCTCGTTGGCCTCGAGGCTGCCGCCCGCGTTGGGCTGGTAGAGCTCCACGACGTCTGGGCGGTAGAGGAACGCGGTGCGGATGTTCCCGCCCGGCTGGCCGCCGTCCTGGTTGTTCTCCGGGTCGACGTCGACGAAGTCATACACGACGCCGCTCGCCGCCTCGATGCCCGCTACGAGCGTCGCGAGGGTCACGTTAGCGGATACGACGCCGTCGTTGGTCGCGCCCGAGTTGTCCTGGACCTCCTGCAGGAAGAGCACGTCGGGCGTCAGCAGCTTGTGCACGATCTGGTCGATGACGAGCGGCATGTGCGCCGCCGAAGGGCTGAGGTTCTCGGCGTTGTAGTCGCCGACCGTGATGCCCTTGCAGGAACCCTTACTCGCGAAGCCGACGGCGGGATAGGCGGCGGATGCGGGCTTGGTTGGCTTCGCGGCCGTCAGGGGGAGAATGCGGTAGAAGCCGAAGGCGTTGGAGACGACGCCGGTGATGTCCCCGATGTAGTCGCCCATCTTGGTGTCGTCGGGGTTCTTGGAGCCGTCGACCGGGGAGCCGATGATGATGGCCTCCGGGTTGGCATCTTGTTGATCGTCAGTTGCTGGGCGCTCATATCAAAGAGCAGGGGAAACATACCGCCGTCAAGCATAGTCAGTCCTCCGTGGCGGTTCAGCCCAGTGACTTTCCAGTTGCTGCGAACCCACACGTCGCCGAACGAGTTCGGCCGACTGACGGCATACGCGCCCTTGATGGTGACGAGCTCGCCGGACAGGCTTTCCCAGAAGTCGAGGCCGTAGGACCGCGGCTTGAGCTTGGGGTTGGCTACGGAGATGCGCGTGAGGGCGTTGGGGACGCCGAAGACGTCGCCGTCGTCGAGGCTGGAGTATTGCTTCGTAGGCGGAGTCGAGGTGTCCTTACCAATGATGAGCGGCTTGACCTTGTTAGCGGATGAGACGACGGTGATGTTTGTTGCGGCTGTGAGCTCCGTGAGGTAGATGTAGTCGGCGTTGGATCTAGTCTCGCCGCATCAGCTCTGTATCACTTACACGCCCATCCTTCTTTCTGCCCACACAACGCACCTGTACTCGTCGACTCTGCCGTTCAGTGTGATGACATCGCCAACGGCTACCTTGCCGTGCACGCTGCTGCCAAACACATACAAGCCCTCTGACGTCGCCGAATTGCGATCCGGACGCGTCGAGCGCAGGTAGACTCCCGCCGAACTAACAGCCGTGACCAAGCCCTCAACACCGGTGACGTTCTGGCCCTTATACGGCGAGAGGAAGCTATCGCCGTTGATCTCAGCAATGGTCAGCGCCGCCACCGCCTGAAGCGAGGCAACGAGGAGAGCAAGGACCTTCATCGTAAGCAGCTACAGACGTTGAAAACACAACAGCAAAGGATACCCAGCACATCGTCTCCCTGCGCGACGGCCGGCGCATTATTTGTACCACGACGAACCCCCTCGCCCAAAAGCGACACCGAGGCCTGAATGCCAATCATGCCTGTAGATGCGTCTCGCGGCGGCACGTTTATCGATGCGCGGCCCACGTGCCGTGGCCGCCTTGCCCGTTTCTGCAGGCGAGGTCTTGGCGATGGCTGGGCGGCGGGCTGTTATTCGTTGTGCTGCGGCCGAGATTGGGGAGATGCAAGGGACGATTGTAGAATAGCTGGAGATTGAGGGTCTATCTGGACTACAGAAGTACCCAGCTTCCCGATCTAGATGTTTCATCTAATGCCGAAAGTGATTTCTGAGATAGCACGGAAGAGAATTATCTTGGGAGCGGTAGGAGGTGCTTGGTTTAATGGGCTGGGAGGAGGAGATTGGGGGTTGGGACATTGGCTTCATGGGCGGAGTTGAATATGTGAGATTAAATGCATCTGAATAAAAGAAACAGGGAGCACGAGAGTCTTGGGACTGAGTTGTGTTGCTGCGCAGTACCATAGTAGCTTCTTCTGCACAGCAATACCGGCTAGCATGAGCCATAATCACTAGGCGGGGGAGTCATGTATGTTACGAGCGAAATTAGGACAATGGGAGTATAGAGAGACAGGTATTGGGTGCCAGAGGGTATATAAACTAGTATTCTAAAGCATCACGATTGAGTCGCTACGACCTGAAAATATCGAGAAAAAGTCTCATCCTAAACTTTGCATACTTCGTGACCGATCATTATTCAGAGCGATGCCCATCTTTAAGTCATTCGGAGGCAGCATCACTGACGGCACAATAATAGTAGAGTATGTTGGGCTGTTCCGCTGTTATTAGAGCAAGCCGATTTGATACGCTTCCAAACCTGGAAGAAAAACAACGATAATCGCTCGTTCAATACCGACTCAACCCAACATGGAAGTCTCTTAAGCCGCGAGATTGGCTTGATAGTAGAGCGTCCGCCATTAAACACATTCGGAATCCGTTGCTCCGTACTTGACGTACCCATGCAGTACAGCCGTGCGTCAAGTTGTGATACAGGAAGTTCAGTTTTCCAGACAAGAAACCGCCACCGACAGCACCCGTACCATGCGTTCTGCGCATGCTCACAACTCGGAGCCGATTTTCCTCCGAAAACGCCGACGCAGCAGTGAATATATCGCGCCTCTGAAGGCCTTGGACCTTATCCCAAGGTCAACTCCAAACTCCGGAAATAGACAGTCTAGATCCTCTATTGGGAAGCGCCAACGGCTATGACCAGTCATCGTGATCCCTGTCAGCATCGGAGTTCAGCTCTTTGCGCTCGCACCAGTGGCGTCCCGTCCGTGGGGAGTTTGGGTAGCTAAAGCATATGGCAGGATATGGGGTATTTTGTGATGAGATTGTTGAAGTCCGCAGCTGGGGCTCGTGCTTCAACCCTTGCTTGAGCCGGCTACGGCGGAACTGCTGCTGGCTGCCTTGCTTTCCGTGTTAGGGTCGGACCCGTCGAGGCTGCGGTACAGGTTGTGCTCGTAAATGTAGTTGATGACATCATCGGGAATACTGGGATAAGGGTCAGCATATATCCTGGCCAACACGATTACGCGATGGCGACGTACAGGTAGTCAATGCTCATGTTCCTCTTTAGAAGTAGCCGGACCTTGGTGCTACTGATGTCGTTTGTAACCATCTAAATGAGCGATTAGTACGAGCTGCATCCGATAATTTGTGGACGATGCGCTTGATGCGTGACATCGTTCGGAAGAGGACTTACTTGACGGATGATGTGGATGTTTTGCTCCCACTGCTTCAAGTTTGCCGAGGCCGGGTCGAGTTCAATTCCGGAGCGCTCGAGGGCGAAAACGCCGTAGTTGCCGAGGATGTGGTCCAGATCCCGAGCATCCCAGACCTCGGGAGTAGACATGGTTTGGATGAGATCGAGGCCAGCGAGCAGCACAATGCGGGCGCGCTTGCGGGTCCCATCGGTGCACTCTACACCACCCATGATTTCGTTGATCTCGTAGTCGAAATCTGGTCGTTGTGTCAGTCTTCGTGGCATTATGGTTGGAGGGTTTCTGACTCACGATCGAGCACGCGAGCTGTGGGAACGTAGGTTGGACTCTCGGCCTCCCAGGGATCGACCATCAACCACTTAGATGTGTTTTCCGTCCCTAATTCACACATGCGGATGCGGTGCTGAGCGGGGGCAAGGTTTAGTTTGCGGTAGTCGTCTGATACGGGACTCATATCTAACACATGTTAATGTCACTCAAAGACGCAAAGTTGTTGAGACAACCTACAGCCTCCGATGACTTCGAATCCTGGACAACTAATTAGCATCAAGTTGGAGAGGTTGCTGGGTTCGGCAACGACTAACCTTCATTGCGGCCGTGATCGCGAGCCATGGAGAACATGCGCAGATGCAGCAGCGTGATCGGGGAGACTGCGCGACATTCTCGTCAGCTTGAATGCACATTCGAGAGTTGATTGGGGGCTTCTCACATGATCCACATGCCACCAACACCAGCGGCGTCAGTGCAGGATCGCATGTCCGCTTGAGGCGGTGGGCGGGAAAAGAGTAGTCCTCGGGCGTGTGGTCCTTGACGAATTGGTAGTCGCAGGCCATGATGGGCGATTTTTGTGAGGTTGGTAGTGATGTCGGGGGGGAAGGGAAAGCAGAGCGACGACGGAGTTTACAGCGCAAACGGCCGGGGCCGGACGTGGGCTGGAAGAAGTCTGGGGGACAGCTTCGGAGGTACGTAGTTATCCCGGCGGAGGGAATACCGAGCGATCGGAGAGTTCGGGGGACTCGGCGCCTAGGTAAGTAGGCAGACGACGGCAATGACGGGCTTGGGTATGTTGCTGTAGTGTGTCGAGGAGAGAGAGAGGGTGGCGATGATGGGATCTAATACTAGCAAAAAGATGGTTGCAAGTTGGCTATTTGGAGTCGCTGGAGGTCGGCGCTTGTTCCGGATGTGGTTGAAGCGAGAGTGAAGATGTTGGAAGAGGAAGAAGGAGGATGAGAACGAGGGAGAGCGTAGAAGAAGGTTCCCAGTTGTTTAGAGAGGTCCATGGTTGCTGATGAATGGCCGTGTTGGGTTAAGTGGACCCTGGCTTAGCCGTTTAGCTGGCTGGCTACCTATTCGTACAGTACTACTTCGTAGATGCGACTATTATGGCCGCACGACGAGAAGAAGCCACAGGCACCACAAAGCACACCAAAGCACCAAGCATCAACACCTAAGCACGCAGCCGCGCACGCACGCAATTCGCCGTTTGACTTGCGGCTTGCGGGGGAAGGGGGCTGTGGTGGAGTGGCCCCCCCAGAGCTAAGATCCATGGATGGTGCTCGCTCCAAAGGATAAGGTATTGGCGTGGTTGGTGGTTTTTGGTCGGGGCGATGACGGTGCGTAGGCTGCGTAGCACCGGGTCTATGGAACCTTGGCCTAGGCCCCAGCAAAGAGATACTATGTAGACCCTGGGCTCAATCTCAATAGGCCCGTGACTCTCCCGTGTTGGCGGGTTTACGGTGTTTCTGATGATTAGATGGGCCTGCGGATGGGCATCACACAACATCTACGACACCCGCAGCACCTGACAAGACGGTCTATGGCTAATTCCGATCAACGCCTCGCCGAAGATGCCGCTGTCGAGTGACAACAAGGTGTACAGAGTGGTATGTCCCGTACCGTACGCACGTGTACAGGCAAGGGCAATGACTTCTGAGGTGTGGCCCATCTGCGGTGCGAGTCACTATTGCAGTTGCAGGTCCCTCCCGCCAAGGACCCAACAAGCACCCAAGCAACCGCCAGGGATCACCCAGCAGAAGCAAGCCATCGACGTTCCATGTCTCACCTTTCTCCCCCCTGGGTCTGTCACGTTTCCGGCGCACGAATGGAGGGGCAGAGCACCAGTGAGGCATCATCAGAGGCTTTGTCAGCCCACCGGCGGCTGGGATTCCAACCGTCGTGAACACTAAACCCAAACGGTCACTTTAGGCTAGGATATCCGTTGATGGAGGAGAATGCGGGGTGACCAAGTTCAGCACAATCAGTTGAGAGACTAGAAAGTACATAATCTCTTCTTGTCATCCGTCCGTCTGGATAGAGAGCTGTGTTTGCTGTACTTGGATGTTAGCAATTGCCCGTTACGAGAGGCCTTTCCTTTTAGCCGGCGGTGTCCAAAACGGGGGGAGTAAGTGCTCCTATTTCTCATCTGATAATATCTCCAGTAAGCACCTCCTAATAACTTGCAGATGCTGAAGGAATCACACCGTTGAATATTGATGCTCCCTCTCGTCTGCGTCCCATCATCCGTAAAACCCACCTTTTCTCCACTCCTTAATTAGCAGTCCATTAAGGACGCGTGATAGCGTCGGACTTTGTTTCCGCGTCCCGGTCGATCGTCGGACTATCGACGGCGGCCATCAGAGTTGCATTGCTGCTTACGACTAATGGAAGGCCTGCCCACTGCCCACTGCCTTGTGGATTGTTGTCTAGAAAAACATTTCGCATCTCATCCTCGGAGTTTACGTTGCCAACAAAAGGTAGAGTTTTACGACTATGCAATCCCCGCCAAGCAAAGCACACCAGCGGTAATACGTATTGTGTTTAGCGCTCCAATGGCCGCAACAACTACGCTGGCCCATGGCTAGTCCAAAGACTCAAGCAACCCGGTTGCCAGACACAGGAGCATCTACCTACGCGGAAAGAAGGCCTGCGCAAGTGGTATCTCATAAAAGTCCCAGATTGGTGCAGCATTTGGTCCATATTTCCTTTCAATCGTCTATCAAACGATCTAGAACTCCCCCGGAAAAGGGGCGGAAAATGCACAGTCTCTCTCTAGTGGACTCAGGCGGCTCAGGAGACTAGTAATTAGGACAAGCGGCATGGAGCCTGCGAGGCCAGAAAAAAACATGAAAGCGCAACACTAAGCCGCCGACAACGGACCTCGACGTCGGATTGAGGACGAAAGGCCCTGTAACTCTGCATGCTACTCTTCAAGCAGCATAGTGGCAGTTGCGATTCCAAACCAATGAAACAAATTGTTGCTGACCTACCATGCGAGTGGAAGAAAACACCGTACACGCTGAGCATGCCGGAACTTTAAGGCTAATATTAGAGCACAATCCCTAAAATAGTCCCTAAAGTGATCCCTAATTAATATATTGTTAATTGTATTTACTTATACGTATCAATCATCTTAGGAGACGGGGGGTTATCACCGCGAACAGGACGGTGCTTGGTGGTAGTCATCCCCGTGTTTTCTTCCACCCGCTTGCTTACCTAGCTTACTAGCAGTTTGTACGCCAAGCGTGGGAAAGAATACACCAGATACCTATATTATAGCATCACCCTCTGCATGAAATTTTAGTGTTATATTGGACTTCTAAATCCCCTTACGCTCAGCGTCTACGGTGCTCACTTGTCGGGCGTGAACACCCCGCTGTCCCGAGCGTTTGGCCGGAGCACCTCAGTACCCCGGACCTGTACTTACATCTTTAGTCGGGAGCGTCCTGTCGAAACCATGAATCCCCTTAACAACCCCAATATCCCTCACCCTTCCTGGAACGCTCCTGTGGTGCAGCCAGTCCTTCCGTCGGTCACCTAACCGCATGAATATCAATAGCTGACGGGGCAGTGCCCAGACTTGAGCTCCTTGTTGCTACGCAGTACTTGCCTAGTAAGATACTACTAGTAGGTTGCTCTGCTTCAAATAGTCGACACCCTTTGGTCCTGGCTTGTCAATCAACAGGACAAGAAAGTTGTTGGAACCACGCAGTGGCGACTGGTTTCAGTCTACCAATGTGAGAAGTATAGTCTGTTTCCCGCAAAGAGCAGCTGTCTTGGGGTTTCGTGCCAATGCGCTGTCCTCTTCTCCTGACACTTAGTTATTGTTCATCGTTGCAGGTTCAAGTCAAACTACATGCCTCAGAAGGAGCTTTGACACACGTTGCTAGGTGAACAAACCGCAGGGTATTCCTTTCTGTTGGTGATGCTGTCAGTCGATGATTATGGTCTCCCTCAGTGAGAAGGAGAGTTTCGGCTAGTCGGGTAGCAGGATCTGCCCTCGGAGACAACAAGGTCCTGCTCACTATGTGCTCCAAGGGAAAGAGTAAACGGCCATGGGCGTCTTCTGAAATGGTGATTGTTCTTCGTCTTCTTCTGTTTCTCTTCTTTACAACTCAAAATGGAGTGGCGTACGTATCTACCCATACTCTTCTCACGTAGTCCAGACAATTACTAAAACATTACAGTTTCAAAACTCGCACCGCCTTTCACGGTTTAGGCAACTGTGAATCACGGACCTTTGGCCCTAGAAGTGGCCAAAATCCTTCTCTCAACTCTGCTGGTGGACATACCAGTTGTACTCCTGATCAAATTTCGGGAGGATGTTGCCTCACTAGAGGCGTCTGACTGGTTGGTGTTGCGGGGGGTGGCGACGGCGGCGGATGCGGTGGACTCTTCGGTGTCCTGCGTGGTGGACTGGGCGGTGGCCCTTGGGAAGGGCGTCGGGGAGTGGTGCCGGAGCTGCTTCGAGCGGCTGCCGGAGGGGACGGCGGCGGAGGTGTTAGGAGGTCCACAAAGGCATGAAACAATCCCTAAGTCGGTAACTGAATCCGATTCTCATTAAGTCTCTAAGCCTCAAATTAAACCCTATTTTAAACTAGACATTGCAATCAAATGACTTTAGTCAGCGGTTTTCTCAAGTCGATTCGTCCGAGAAGTCAATAAGAAGTTCTTCCGGTTTCTCGCATTTAGTACCCGGCTCTAAGAAGGACAACTGTTCAACCATGGCCAATTTGGGAGTGTTTTGCGAAGGATTAAAAACATAGCGACAGGAGGCCATGGTTCTTTCGTGCTTGCTCAAGCACTCTGTAGCTCTCGTTGAGAATCCGTAACTGTAAAGAGTCTCGAAGAGAGGCTTCCCCAGACCTCGCACTTCTGGGGCATGCAAGGTAATACCGTGCTCTTCTGCGATGGACTTTGCATTAGCAATCAGCCGGGCTCTTATCCCAGGGTCCTTGAACAATTTCGGTATTAACTCGTTGACATCAACGGACAGCTTTCGCACCAAACGCTCGACACCCTTGTAAGGGACCTCAGATATCAGTTCCTGCATCACACCGGTGTATCCAGTCAGCGATTGATCGTGCTCGGCAAGGGCAGGTTGTCGACGGTGCGTGCAGTAGTAGTAGATCATAGCGATGATGTCGGAGTAATCGACATCATCCAAATCCAGTGCCCACATGACATTTCCAAGATCGTTAAAACAAGGTGGGTTGTTTGGGAAGTCTGTAAACCTTCGAGGGATCTCCATCAAGTCTAGGAGCAATTGCTCGAAGGAGTTCCATTTCTGTAGCAGAGCAGCCTTCGAGGATCCTGGCTCTGAAAAACGCACGGTGTAGTCTCCAAGGCCGTAGTCAACGAACACCATTCGCTGCAGCAAAGGCTTGATACAACTGCGCGTATCGCGTGCTTGGTGACGCATGAGATAAAGAGACAGAAATTTCTGGTTCTCAAGGCTTTTAAAGCTTGGTGCCGCTTCACTCGATCTTTCCTTCTTCTCCGAGCCAAAGGCAGCTTCTTTTTGGTAGAGGATGGCCGCGAGGGCTTGCATTCCCCCTCCGTGCATCCGGCCATGAAATCCCAAGACTTTTTGGAGAAGGTTGTCGCGAAACCAAATGCCATCCTTGGCGATATTTTCGTAGATGTACTTCAACACTCGTGCCCAGCGCTCATTAGGCGGGGTTCCTGTGTACATTGCATACTCAGGACGCTCTGGGCGGAGCGTGCGGCTTTTGATGCGCTTGTCCCACGGGGGAAGACATAGTTGATTGAGCCTCTGGAGTTCTAGCTCTGCGCAGGGCTTGGACGGGGCGAAGTTTGGAGCCATGATGTGGGTGAAATGTCGCAAGTTCGTAGGTTGCAGGAAAGAAGACTACCAGAGTCCGAGTCGCAGGTGGCAGAGATGCTGGAGAACAGGAGTTGGGTGGCAGAACATATGTTGGAGTTGGATGGGAAGTCGAAAGCTGTGTTTTTATGGATGATGTGTCAAAACTCTAATGTGGGAAGGAGTACCTTGAGTTTGACAGACCTGGCTGCCTCCGGTTGAGTAAAGTGTCATCCGATTAAGCTCTTCTCCCGGTGACGATACCGGGAACTCACTTGGACCAAATCTAGGACGGTCGCAACTATGGCAAAGGATCTCTAAAGGAACAACATCGTTCAGCGATTCCATCTTTCTGGTCCAAGTAAACCTTAGAGAGAGGCGTCACCGGATCTCAGGAACTAGCGAGATCTCACGACCCTCCAATGAGACTCTCACCTAAACCGGTCGAATCTCACCCTTCCTAGAAACAAACTTGAGCAGCGAGACGACCAAGACTCCCGTTGTGACCAATATTGCAAGGTTCGCCCAGAAAAAGTACACATGTCCATGTAGACACTTGGATATGTTCAGCAGTCATATCAAGAGAAGCTTCACAGCCAAGGCTGCGATCAAGTCAAATCAAGCAGGCTGCTTCGAATGCTTGACTTGCGGCCTAGCCGACTTGTATTTGAAGTGTATGACTTGATTTGACTTGAATTAATTGATCTATAATAAGGACCTGACTACTAATCTTGTGTGGTTGTAATCTATAACTCGATCCTCCTATTTTTCTTCTAAAAGTCTGTTTTCTAGTGTTTTTAAGCATATCTTAAAGGAAGCTTGTCACATGGCCTATTATATAGCCTATCACATAGTCTATTATATAGTCTGTTATTAGGCAAAGCTGGTTGGAAAGGTTAAGCACTTAAATATAAGTAATAGGTGCATAGCTTCTAGCTTTATATCTTTAAAAGGAGAGTAACTATTATAGGGCCTATTTAGCTATTAGTTAATCTAACTCTCTAAGACTAGCTATTAATTAGTTTTTTAAAAAGATATATATTAGTATAGTACTAGTATATACCTCTCTTAAGGGTTAATTTGCAAAGGGCTGTTATTATATGTAAGCTATAGAAAGAGAGTCTCAAGAGACCAGGTTCAAGGTCAGAAGAGGCAGCTATACGCAGCTGGGGCTGTAGCCGAAGTCATCATCATCAAGGTCATCGGATTCATTAAAGCTGCTGTCAAAAGGGTCGATCCACGAGGGGCTGTTGTTATGCAAGCTGTAGCTACAGAAGCTATAGTCTCGAGAGACCGGATTCAAGGTAGAAGAGGCAGCTGTACGCAGCTGGGGCCGTAGCCGAAGTCATCATTATCAAGGTCATCTGATTCATCAAGGCTGCTGTCAAAAGGGTCGATCCGCGAGGGGCTGTTATATGTACAGGCTATAGCTACGGCAGGCTGTAGCTTCGAGAGATCAGGTTTGATATACATCAGCTGCAATCAGCTGCGAGGCCTTAAAGATAACAATTAAAAGCAGCTTTGCCTATGCCTATGCCCGCAGCTTGCTGCCGCCATCAGGGTCTTGTTAGGCAAAGCTGGTTAGAAAGGTTAAGCACTTAAATATAAGTGATAGGTGCATAGCTTCTAGCTTTATATCTTTAAAAGAAGAGTAATTACTATAGGGCCTATTTAGCTATTAGTTAATCTAACTCTCTAAGACTAGCTATTAATTAGTCTTTTAAAAAGATATATACTAGTATAGTACTAGTATATATCTTTATTAAGGGTTAATCTGCAAAGGGCTGTTATTATATATAAGCTATAGCTATAGAAGAGAGTCTCAAGAGACCAGGTTCAAGGTCAGAAGAGGCAGCTATACGCAGCTGGGGCTGTAGCCGAAGTCATTATCATCAAGGTTATTATTATCAAGGTCATCGGATTCATTAAGGCTGCTGTCAAAAGGGTCGATCCGCGAGGGACTGTTATATGTACAGGCTATAGCTACGGCAGGCCGTAGCTTCAAGAGATCGGGTTTGACAGACATCAGCTGCAATCAGCTGCGAGGCCTCAGAGATAATAATTAAAAACAGCTTTGCCTACGCCTATGCCCGCAGCTTGCTACTGCCATCAGGGTCTTGTATAGTCTATTATATAGTCTGTTATATAACTTAGATAATATGAAGAAGCCACACTACTAGAAGGTATTATAAGATACTAACTATAAGATATTAAATTACTTAAAACCCCTTTCTTTAAACTTGAATAACTTGCAAGGCTTAAGGCTTTAAACTTAACTTGTTTAACTTGCGATATACTTAATTTGACTTGACTTGACTTGACTTGACTTGACTTGACTTGACTTGATCTAATCGCAGCGCTGTTCACAGCCTACATTCTACTCGTGGCGGCAGATGCAGATATGCATTGATATCCTATCGATCTCAAAATACAAACTTCGAGTACCCAACCTCACATAAAAACACCGAGAACTGAAACAACGCTTTTCCAAACCCCCTATTCAATATCCAAAGTCCTCCCAAACCACATCCTCCCCTTCCAACCACGTACTCACAGTCTTCAACATCCCCGGCCCCGTACACAAGAAGAACTTTCTCCCCTCCCCATTTAACGCTACCACATCCGCCTCCTCTATCCTCCTCCGCTCTACCTCCACACCCACTACCGCATTCTCATCCCCCCCACCCGTAAGGAACAACGTCGTTACGCCCGCAAGCTCGGGAATCTTCTTCATTGTATCCTCCACAAGCCCCATGTCCTCCGCGCGCACACTCCACAGTAGCTTCATCCTCACTCCCGCGCCAAACAGCCCCGGTGCTTGCGCCAACAGCGGCGTGATGCCCACCCCTGCGGCGACAAAGACGGGGCTCGGGGCGGCCGCGTCCAGCGATATGTGGAAAGAGTCGGAGCCACCGAAGCCGAGCACGGGCAGGTCCAGCGGAACGCGGAGGTTGTGTTTCCACAAAAACGCCGTGGCGGGGCCGTGCCGTCGCGCCGTGATCTGCATATCCCCGGACCCCGGTGCGCTCGACACCGTGAACGTCCGCACGTAATCATCATTCAGGCTCTGCGGATCGTCGTCCCGCATGTGCGCGTACCCAGCTCCCAGTTCGGGCTCAAAGTCCAGTGTGACGTATTGCCCAGCGCGCCATGCCGGTCGCACGCCATCGAGGCGAAAGGTGAAGCGGCTGATGGTTGGCGTCAGGGGCTCGCGCTTGATGAGGCGGGCTTCGAGGTCTGGTCGTTTGGGCCGAAGGGGTTGCGGGGAGGAGGCGAAGGACAAGACGAGGGAGAGCGAGAGAGCGACGGGGTCGTCACTGAACGGGCGTCGCGGCGGTCATGAGGGTGAGCATTCGAGGGGCGCGTCGATGGGGGTCGAGGTTATATGGATGTCGTGGGGTGCTCTAAGGCGGGCGGTCAAATGATCCTGGATGGCCTCAGCGGGCTAGTCGCTTTCGGGCAGCGAACCGACCTGCGCCAACACAGCCCCTCAGCGGCTGCTGAATGCGTAGTTACGCTGCGACGCCTGCGCCGTGTGCACACTGTGCGGTCGCTGCGCCGACATGCGATGCCACGCGGATACGACGCGCGTGGTCCGCACGGTGTTTAACCGCGTCGCCAAACCAGCCACACCACCGCCCCTCAAGCCTCCTACAGTCAGAGTGAGAACGGGCTGCCTCTCAACCGCATCCGACAAAGAACGAACAGTGTGTCGCCAAACCATCTCGCTGTGCGATTGCTCCTTTGTGATGTGGCAATAAGCTGCAGGAGTGAATATATTTGTCAATGGCTATTTCTGTACGAAAACTACTATATTATTACTGTGAAGCAAAGGACCATCTGACAGCAACAAAAACGCAAGGCACCTCGGTTCTTGATGCAGGGTCTAGAAGGCTTTATAAGTTATACCCCGTTTCACAGTTACAATCTCACAGCGGAGTCTATGTTTCTCAACATGGAGTCTACCTTGATTTCACCGCGCTCAAAGATAGAGCCAACGTGCAAGGATCCATGACAAAGTGCCGGATCAACTTCACGTTGAGGTAAGTGTAACGTCAAAAGCAAGCATGTCATTTGCTTAGGTCAAGTTTACTGCGTCGAAATTGTTCTTTATGTCATGTCAAGTCTGTCATATCACTTCATATCAAGTCAAGTCAGGTCTAGTTTGAAAGATGCAAAGTCAAGTATCCCATTTTCATCTATCTTTCGTTATGTGCAATTCCAAAACTCCTTTACCCTTTCCAGCCATATGTTCCCTCACTCATCATCAAAACCAGAATATGTACTCGTAAGTTTGATGGAAGATGACAATCGTGTCGCCCATCTCGCCTCGTCCTTGTCTTTCGGGTATGCTTTGTACCCTTAGACCCTCCAGGGGGCAGGGTAACGACGGAAGTTGGAACGCTTCTGACCCCAGGCTAGAGCCATCTGCTGGCCGGCCTGGCAGGTGGTGCCCGCGGCCATGGGCTGGAGAACCGACCACTGACCAGAGGCACATCGCTGGAACTGAGAACCGCCGACGCAGTTCCATTGTCCCTCGGTGGTGCAAACACCGGTTTGAGCACTGCCAGAGCCCGATCCAGATCCAGACCCAGAGGTAGGAACCGGCGTCGAGGGCGTCGTAGGGTTGGCGGGCGTCACAGGGACCGAAGCAGTCTCAGCCGGGGCTGCAGACGACATGGCGGCACTTCGAGTGACGGTGAGGAGTGTGCTTGCACCTGCAGCAGGAGCGCTGGTAGGGACGACCACGGGGGCACTCATGGAAGCAGCAGGAGCGCTGGTAGGGACGACCATGGAGGCGCTGCTAGAGTCACCAGCAGGAACGCTGGCAGCAACACTCGTGGAGGGCGACACAGGAGCGACAGTGCCATCGGCGGGCTCTGAGACTGTGATGAAGACACCGCCGGGGCTAGAAGAGGAAGGTGAGCCTGTGTTCGCACTGGAAGCGGGGTTCGAGGGTGATACATACATGCTCGAGGACGCAGGTGCTCCAGCGGCCGACGAAGACGGGGTCACCGGGCTTGTGGCAGGAACCTCGGGGGAGACAACAGCACTGGTGGGGCTGAGGGCGGCAGAGCTGGCACCAGAGGGCGATCCAGAGGACGATCCCGAGCCGGAGCCAGAGCCACCGCTGGGGCAGGTACCGACAGGAGGAGAGACGTTGGTGGAGTCGTTGCTGATATCGGGACCAGGGCTAGGGAACTCGAGAGCGGATCCCTCCTTGGTAGAGCAGCCGTTGTTGACGTTGGCGACGAACATGGAAGGGCGGCTGCTGAGGGCCTCGGCACGCTTTCCAGAGCCTCCAGTGACAGTGATGGCGGCGCAGTTCATGTACATCTCGCGGTTGCCGATCTGGTTGAACCAAGACCAGGCAAAGACAACGTCGCCGGCGGGAGTGTCTTCGGGCAGCTTGAAGTCGAGCGAGGAGGTTCCGGCCGTGGGGCAGTTGCCGACGTACGAGTGGATGACGGTCCAGGTCTTGCCCTTGTCGAAGGAGAGCGAGGCTTGGCAGCTGCCGCCGCCGTGGTTGGCACCGCCGGTGATGGTCATGTTGTAAGTCTCACCAGGCTGCCACTCGGCGACGGGCTTTCCAGCATCGGTGCCGAGGACGGAGAGGTAGCCTTTGCAGGGGAAGTCGCTTCCACTGGCGGCGAGGGGGGCGGTCATGCTGTAGTCGACGTCGCCGTTGGCGAAGGGGTTGGCCTTTGACTTGAAAGGAGGGGGGAAGATCATCTCCATGTGGGCCTGGACTAGACCGGCCAGTCCCAGGGCGAGGATGAGAGAGGTGAGAGAGAACTGCATCCTAGCGGTGGAGAGGTGCGGTGGAAAGATGTGTTGGTCGTTGTAGTTGTGTGATTTCAAGTCCGTCAAGGCCTGTTGAAAAGGGGTATCTCGAAAGTTGTTGCTGATACTCGGGTTGCCGACTGTGAAGTTGGCAGTGAAGCGAGTATTGTTTGTTGTGTGTGTGGTTGGAAGGAAAGGAGTGGACTGGTGGTGAATCGAAGAGAATTTATATCGAGCCCGGCTCGATGAAGTTCAGGAGAGTGAGGGCGAAGCGAGGGAGTGTTCAGTTTTGTGTTCAGCGCTTGAAGAGACTGAGTCGGTTGATGGTTGAATAGGATTGACTGAACAATAGATCAATGAAAGTCTTCTTGGACAATGGCCTTGTTCAGTCTGACAGCTGGTGCGTGTGTTGGTGCGTGGAAGCGTGGGAGCGGTTGGTTGGTTGCTTTGTAGTCGAAGTGTTCAGCGTGTGAATGTGTACGCGTGCGTGTAAGGTATCTGAATAGGCGAACAAGACAATGAACAATGGAGGAAGGATCGTGGGTGTTTTTGAATGTCGAGGAATGCGACGCGAGCCAGCTCAGAGAGTTGAAGGCCTGTTCTACTGTGACTGTATGTGTTGTTCTGTTCCGCAGCGTTGTTGTTGCACAAGCAGTGGAGGAGACGAGATGATTGAAGGGAGAGTGGATGTTGATTCGGGTAGCCCAGCCCCGAAGACAAACGAATGAGAAGCGAAGCGAAGCGAAACGAAACGAAGCAATAGCAACGGTTGAAATTTTTCAGAAAATAGGGAGCGTGGGAATGGAAATGGAAATGGAAATGGAAAGTGAAGCGAGACCAGCTGCGTGCAAGTGTAAGGAGCAAACGGAGGACCTTGAAGTCGAATTCTTGACCAAGGTAGAGCTGGAGAACTGGAGAGAAACAGAAGAATCAATGACAACGACGTACCCCCCGACGTCTTTTGTACGCTCAACCTCGGAATTCGGCTCGTCCATTGTGGCCACTGTCACGGCCCCTGATTCTTGGTCGTTTTGGTCTGCGTCGTTGTCTCTCCCTCTGTCCCTCTCGGCCATTCATCTCCTGGCCTGGGTCTCTCGGTCTTGCAGCCATGGATCTCGGCGCCTATCATGGCACCGGCACGTTCCATCCAGGCGCTGGGGGTGAAGTCGAAACGAGATGTTCGCCGCTCACCGCCCACCGCCACACCTCTCCTCTCCTTGCCTTCCCTACCCTCTTCCTGGATTCTTCCCCTGTGCGATGTGACGTCGACTCTCGTTGCCCACTGCCAGAGCACCTGCGACATGCCCCCGGACGCTTGGACGGCTGGACGGCGTGAAGAGACAAATACGGCTTGTGCCTGAGTCTATGCCTGTCTGCCAGGCACGGTGTAAGTCGCAGCGACGGCGCGCCCAATCAGACGGCTCAGGTCCCCTGGCGGTTGAAACGCCACGGCCAAGCGACGCGGCTGATTGGTCGCGTACCTTTGTGAAACGCCATCTCTGGACGACTCCATGGCGGCGCGCAGGGGAATGGGCGCACACGCCTCCGCGCCTCCAAGCCTCCGCGACCCAGAATGGGGACAATAGGGGCCCTTGTTACAGATCTAGCCACTGGCAGGGCTGGCCACTGGCTGGCCGCAGCTCAACCCGCTGCAGAACCTTCTTCTTTGGCAGTTGGGCAAGCGTCTGGGCGTCTCAGCATCTGCGAGACTCCTGAGCACTGGGATGCTCTGCCGCGCGTGTCCGTCGGTCGGCGTCTCTGCTCCGTTGGAGTCATGTTCCCTGTTCCCCCGTTTCCCGTTTGCTGACTGTCTGGGACTGTTTACTGTTTGGGACTGTCTCTTGGAATGCTCCGTCTCCCTCGTCACAATGGGTTGAGGTGTTGAAGTAATAAACGATCCACATGCGTATTCGTAGACACTATTCCTATCCCTGTCTCCCCTCTCTCAAAACTCGCTGTCGACGCCGAGGTCCAGTGAGATGCGAAATACGCGATAACTGGCTCCAAGCGGACCCCTGGCCCACTGTGCAACCGCCACCATCTGCCCTTCCCGCCGCTACCTCCCCCACCAGCGCATCATCCTCAGCTCTGTTGTTGATGCTATATCCAGATCTGGAATTCATCACCGCCAGCATCATTCCCCCGATCCCATGCCATTACCCATCCATCACCCTCACCATCTCCGTCCCCGGGGCCCCAGCTCAGGCCATCGTCAGAGTCACATCGATAATGCACCCCTCATCTCGTGCAGCCACTCACCCAGCTCTAAGCCTCCCATCATCATCATGCATCGCATATCCCAAACAAACCTTTAGTCTCCCGCCCAAAAACGAAACATGATTGTTTCCTCTTCACCACCAGCACCACATCGTAGGCAGGTATCATAGGCACGTATGGGGTAATATAATCCTTTGTATTTGTTTTGGCGCTTCCACTAGCCTACTTCGCTGCACATCTTATCCATGCCTTGCTCTGATACTCTCTTCGCTCCCCAAACATCAATGCTACTGCTACCGAAGTCCCTCGTGCCACGCGAGTTCCAGTCGTGCTCTCGTCCATCGCCTGATGTCGCCGCCTCGTCTTTTTTGCGTCAAAGTCGTAGAGGCTTCGGGAGCGAATCGATCCCGCCCCGTCCATCTCCCCGGCGTCTGCTGCGACAAGACCCACATCTCTGCTCCAGCTCACGGCACCCAACCCAACCACCATCGTTAACTTCGCGTCCATCCATTCCTAAAAGGTGCCCGGCTTCACCACCCCTTGGTATCCTGGGATGCGAGACCAACTCCATCGGACCCCAAGATACTCATGCTTCCTCCAGATTCGGCCTCGCCGCTGATACAGTCAGTCCCGGTGGTCGTCGCTAGTGCGCATGGCATGCTTTCGAGACGCTCTGCTGCCCTTCGCCATCATCTTGCTCCATTTTCAAGACGACAAACCATGCCAGGCGCCCTGTCATAGCATACAAACATCATCCTGATCGACATACTCGCCAAACATGCTGCCCTGGTCCTCGGCAGGCGGACCCAACGGCTCTTCTTCTTCTTCTAACCCAAATACGCACGGAGGCTCCCGAGGCCTCCCATGTCTAGCTGTGTGACCTGGACGAATGTTCCATATCGCAACTATATGCAATGATCCGCATAAGCTACTGCTGCATGTGTAACTGTAACCTAGGCCATAGATATAAGCGAACCACAAGGCTCATCTCAGCGAGTCACCCGCACAAGAGTCTGGAGCTCTTGCGCTTTGCGTCCTGGGGCTGCCGCACTTTCGTGTCGCTTATTTGGCTTCATCCGACCCGTCTGTAGCGCGACCTTGACTCACAGCGGGAACAGCATGGTTGCTCTGCGGCGTGTGGTGTTGCCCGTGTCCAGCGTAACCTTTGTTGTAACTGTTACTTCCGCTCCGGTGCTGAGGGCCGTATTGGTGACCCTGTTGCTGCGGGCTGGTTCCAAAGTGTTGAGGCCCGGGACTACCGTATCCTCGCACATTGGGCACTGGTAACAGGTTAGCCAGCTGTCGCGTTACCAAGACATGGCAAATCACTTACTCGGTCCATTCTGCTGTCCCGGTACAAACACCGGCTGGTTATATTGCACGCTGGGGCTCATGCCGTACATCGTTTGGCCTTGCTGAGATCCTTGGTGCACCATCATCGGTGCCGCGGGACGTCCCGGACTGGGGTAGCCGTTGGCGCCGGGTACTGGCTGCGGCCCAGACGTTGGTATATACTGAGGATGTCCACCAGGATACATCATCTGGGGTCCAGGCACCATACCCTGCGGCCCAGGCATGAACTGCGGCTGCATCATCATTGGGCCGCCCATCTGTCCCTGTTGAGGGTTCATGTACTGAGGGTTGTTGGAGAAGCTGCGATAGGCCATTTGCGGTGTTCCGGGCCCCATGAAGACCGGCTGGTTGAAAGCCATCGGCGCAGGAGAGTTCACGCCGTATGCCACTGCCACGTTACCAAGTCGAGGGGAGGCAAAAGACTGAGCCGAGTTGGAGTGCATCATCCGGTGGTCATCATTGCCGTACGCAGGGTGTGCGGCCGGCCCGTGCTGCGGCGTGTGCATCTGCATCGGTGGCATGTGTGGTGACTGCCTTGGTCCCATGTTGTGCGCACCAGGTTGCAGATGAAAAGGAAGTTGATGTTGATGCGGCATCTGCGGCACCACATGCTGAGGATTGGGCGTTGCCAGGGCCGGGCCGCCAAATGGTTGTCGCTCAAAGTACTCCTTGTACGTGAGATGCATAGTCGAGTCAGGCTTCTCACTATCCTGGAGCTGTCGCCAAGTAGGCAGCGTATCGAACGATGGTCGAAGGCCAGCGTTGTCACTCCAATTACGTCCTTGCGCCGGAGTAAACGTCTGGATATGAGACAAGATATAGCACTTCTCAACGTCAATAGCCTTGGTCTTTCGGCGGATCAGTTGGCCTGGAGAAGCAGCAGCACTTGTAGCAGTTGCAGCACCGGCCGAGGCATCAACCACCGCATGATTAACGCTCGATCGTGGGCTGGAGCTGGCACTCGGATGACCGTTGGGGTTGAAAGTCGCAGCAAATGGGCTAGGCCTGAACTCATGGCTGTTCGGGTTCAGCTTCGCAGCAACATGGCCCGGGGCTCCGCTAAGGCGTCGAAAGCCCGGCTCCACGCTGTTGTTGGCTGGTCCCGTAGGTGGGACACGCATTTCTGGACCTCCCAAATGTTGTTGGTGTGTCTGGTGAGGTTGGTTTGCTGGTGGTTGAGACCACTTCTGATGCTCGACGTTTCGGAGTCTTTGTGAGAGGGTGCCCTGAGGTGGGACATGTTGTTGTGGTCCGCCACGGTTGTTTCTATACGGCTGCTGCGCATGGTATTGTTGCTGAGGAAACTGCTGGCGACCTCCGGCGTGGCGGTTGTTATGACCTCCCGCCGGGGGGGTAGCTTGAGTTGCTGCCGCAGGACGCGAAGATCGAGCGTCGTTTAACGTTGGAGGCGCATTATCATTAGCATTCGCTGTGACGTTTTGCTCAGCTGGCTTGGCTTGTGATTCCTTTGTTGAGTTGGGTTTCTCCTTTACAGCCTCAAGTTTTTCCTTGGCCACATCTTCGGCGTTTCTGATGGCCTTGGCCTGGATCTCCTTTTGCTTGACCGGATCCTTGGCAATGATGGAAACAAGATCGTTCGGAACGGGCGTGGAAAGTTTAAAAGAGTTGGCAAATTTCTTCAGCTCCGTAAGTTTCACCTCCTTATCAGCCTTTGCTTTGTTGCTTCGCGCCTTCTCCGCGTTCAGCCTCTGCTGGCTGGCAAAGTTCTTGAATTCTTTCAAGACGTCGCGCTCCACCGTAGAGGTTGCACTGGGTGTAGTTTCATTGACCTGAGGCGACATGTTGCGAGTTACAGAAGCTGAGTTGCGCTGGGGGGTGGTTGTCTTCTCGACAGCGTTGGCCTCGGGAGCTGAATTGTGCACCGGGGTACTAGTCTTGTCGGCAGAGGTGGCCTCGTGAGCCTTTCCGATGGAAGCTTCATCAACGGGCTTGGAGTCCACTGCAGCTGCCTCCGCAGGCTTTCCTTCCGTAGAGGTTTTGTTCCCCTCTATCTTCAATGCGGCGATGATTTTTCCAGCATCAGAACCTGGAGGCTTCGAGTCCTCTGGCGCCGGGGTTCGGGCCGGGCTGGGTTGCTTCTTGATTGGCGCCTTGATCTGGGAGGAGATAATGGCGGGATCAAAGGGAACTCCCTTAATTGAGGATTGCCCAGTAGGTGCTCTCTTGGCTGGAGGTGTGTACTTGTTTTCCCGACTGGCCAATGGAGGGAAGTCCTGTCGACGAACACCACTGTACCTTGAGGCGAATTGTCAATGACGGGTTCGATAGTTTCATAAGAGGTGAAGAGACATACTTATCCTCCTCGTTCTGGCCTTGATCGTCCCCACCAGCAAAATCCATAATACGCTCCTCGGCCACGTGAGCAGTCGTCGGCGCGCTGCGCTCGATTTCTCGAGCTTTCTTGTCCGCGGCGGCTATTCTATCACGATACTGGGGATGGGCCGTGTCGATCGGGGTTGTGTAGATGTTCTCATCATAATCAGTCTTGACACCGAACAGTCTCTCGTTCTCAGAGAACTGATCCCACTTAGCGCCACTGGTCGACTTCTCGAGAGTGCCATTGAAGCCATCGCTTGAATCGGGAACCCATGGTTGAAGAACTCGCTCGCTGCCGAATCGGCTATTCGAAATGGCTGCGTCGGTTCGGAAAGAGCCTCGATTGCCTAGCAGTGTACTGGTTAGCTTGTAGACCTGAAACACATCAGACTAAGGGACTAACCATTTTGGCGGTTATCAACCTTTCCTGTGATGCTTCCGCCAGCTGGGCCGTCTTTCTTCGCCGGAGGCATATTGGCAACGCTGTGTGTTACACAGCTGGATGACAGTATTGTTCCAAGCCTGTATCAGAGTTCAGGTAGCCACCGGGAAATTTCCTGTGGCGATGCGAGACGATGGTCGATATTGTTTCGGTTTCGAGAATGCGGCGCACTTCTCGAGCCTAGAACAAAGGGCGTCAGAAAGAATCGCGAAATGCAGGCAAGAGATTCTTGTGGGTCGTAACGAAAAGCAAGGTGAGTCGCTTTCAAAGCCAGGTCCAAGCCCATGACGTGACGCTAAGTGAACATGATATAGACAAGCAACTGATAGGGGCCAAAGGTCGCAGAAAAGTGTGCTTGTCGGCGGCGACGCAGCAAGACTTACCTCGTGGGCGTGGGGGAGAGCGATTGTGGCACTGAGCCAGGACTGGCGATGGGATCGATCAGGCTGCTAGAGAAGGGCCAGTGGCCTCGTTGCCAGGAGATGGCTCTGGACTCAGGAGTTCCGTCAGCGAATGCAGCGATATGCGGCCATGCAGCGCAGCGCAGCGCAGACAAGTTGCGCCTAGGGCCCAGCTCGACGCATTACAGCACAGGACAAAGCCGGGGCGTTCGGGAAGCGAGCCCCAAGTGCATCTGCTGGGCGCGAGGAGGACGGGGAGGATGGGGAGGACGGGGAGGACGTGATAGCTTGCTGAAAGGCAGAAGGAGGCGGCTCACCTCGTGGATCGGGAGGGTCCGCGGGTGTCGGAGGGCGAGCGACAGGATCCGAGGAGGATATTCGCGCGCGGGTCGTCCAGCTCGACGCTGCTACGATTGCCTCGCAATGGGCAACGGGGGCACGAGGAGGTGGAATTTGGATCCGGAGAAGGGAGATGAGGTTTGGCTGTGGAGGTGGTGATGAGGCTTTGTTTTCCCTTCCCTGTCGCTCTGGCCGGGCTAGCGAGAAAGAGGTGTGGTGCCCGCTGGCCACGGCCGTCAGTGGGACCAGAGGTCGCAGAACGCAGGTAGCAGGTACGCCGCAGCGCTGGGGGGGGGCACCTGCGGCACAGTGTGTATCTACTTCCAGGGCACCTACTAAAAGTACAAATGGATCCGAACCCAGTACTGACGGGATGTCCCAGGAGATGTCCCAGTGGAAGTTCCAGATGGGGCCGGGCAACGGCCGATGAGGTGTCGCTGGCGTAGATGCGCGAGGCTGCCCTGGAGCCTTCAGAGCCTTGACGGGGCGCTGCCGCGGCACAGCACTCGCAATGGGGCCAGACACACAGTGCGGCTTTCGACTGTAGCGCTAGTCCCCTGAGAGCACCCAGAGTCACACAAGTATTTGCAGGTACATGTATCTTCTTCAGCAATGCGGAACCATCCTCGACGGGAGTCTCCCGTAAGTCGGATCGGCCTAGCTGGGTGTTGAGTCTTAGGGTCGTTAGGCGTATTTATAGCGACTTGCTACTTATGTAGAAGAACAATTATATCCACACGCAGCAATATATGGATGTTGATGTCTTTTTTGTAAGTGTGCCGCAATGGATTTGGTGTCAGTGAAACAATGACACTGCCAACAGCCATCCACCGACAATGCGTCGCTGCCGCATGCAATGGAAGTTTGGGGCGGACACGATGGATGGATTTCATTTTCGTGATTGGGAAGCCGGGGGCTAGGCCGGCTGGGCAAGGCGCAAAGGGGGCAAAGCGACCTGCCAACCTGGCAATTGTCTCCTCGACATCAAGATGACACGGTAGTTTCGCTGATGATTGCATCGAATGATCAAGTCGAATGATGATAGACTGCGCAAACACGCAATGTGTGAGTCTCCGAAATGAAGCCTCCCTATGAGAGCGCTGTAGCAAACCGCATTCACTTGCCACCAGTATTACCGGTACCTAAGGTAGCTGTAATTATACCTAGAGGACACCTCTCATAAATTGCACGTGTGCCGTCCATGGATCATTATCAAGTACAAGTAGTACGCATTCAAGTTCCAGGCTCTTATTATGCACATCCTACTACTATGAGTAGACTACCAGTAGGTATTCACATAAGTACCCGACTTGCCTTAAACTTCGTATCACGTTGATAAAGGGCACAAGGTTATTAACCAGACATTTCTTCTACTACAAATATTGACAAAGAGGCTACTTCCTCCGGCTGCTCTTCTAGACGACTTTGACTGTTGGTACAAGGTTTCACGCCTCTTGGACCCCCGTTTATACCTTAAGACCAAGCTCCTCAGCATACGGCAGCACAAACAGGTCGCCGACGGTAGACACGGTTGCCTTGCCATCAAGCAGGGCCTTGGCAGTCTGTAGCGCAAAGTAGTTAGCAGGCATAATGTCAAAGGCAGCAAATCACTAACCGTCTTCAACTTCTCGGCAGTAACAGCGCCAATAGACTCGGCAAGGCTGGCAGGCTCGAAAACCTTACCGCCGTTGACTAGGCCAGAGCCAGCCAGAAGGAGGCTGATAGATCGCGTCTGCGACTGGTCCAGGGCCTCGAATTTGGCGCTGGCAATGGCTTTGGCAACGTCCTCCTTGGCCACAGATCCTTCGGCGATGCTCTTAAGCGCCTTGACCGTCTCCTCTGCACCCTTGCGCACACCGGCGGCGGAGCCTGAAAGTTGAATAGTCAGGAGACCAGCGTCCGAGTATGTAAGGTTTGCCGTGGAAGCAGAAAGTCCGTGGGTGCCCGCAGCAGCCTTCGAAATAAGGCTAAAGCCAGGAGCCCACTTGATGGAGGACTGTCCGCCGAGGAGGGAGGCGAGGACAGCAATCTCAGCCTTGGGAGCAGTGTAGCTAGACCCAGGGAAAGCAATGACGATAGAGTTTCCGGCCGTGTGGCTCGTACGCTGCTCGCCACCATAGTACTTGGTTGCCTCCGTCTTAAGTGACTGGCCGCTTGAGGAAGTCGCGGGGACGTCTTTGAAGAACTGACCAACCCACTTGGAGAGAGCCTCGGGAGCGGCGCCATCGGCAATGAGAGCGATATTGGGCTTGGTGTAGGCGGCATCGGCGTAGCTGGCAATGTACTCCTCGTTCAGGTACTTCTGGAAGGGAGTCGAGGATGCAGGGTATAGAGATGAACCGAGGCCAGAGTGGAAGGCAACTGCGTGGGCGTTGTCAAGCGCGATGGCGGAAACGTTGGCGGCGAGCGCAGCTTGCTTGAGGCGTAGAACCCGTTCGATGTCCTCGTGGAACTCGTGAGCTAGAGATAGAAGTCAACATTACTGTCGAAGACGTCGTCATCGAGACTGAGTTGACTGACTGGTGTACTTGGTCAGCGAGATGACCTCAGCGAGCAGCTCGGTGAAATAAGGCAGATCCTCTCGGAGGAAGCTGGCCTCAAGCACAACGGCCTCTCGGGTGTGCGAGGAGGCCAATTGACCGCCGAGCAACTCAGACTCGCGCGTGATGCGAAGGGCAGATCGTCGTGAAGTGTTCTAACAGGACCAGGCAAATTAGCTCAAGCCCGGCTTCCGCATGCCGGGTAATGCAGCCTCACCTTGAAAGCGAACTCCTCCAGGCCGACGGCCAAGCCAGGCAGCGGTTGGAATCGAGTACCGGCCTTGGCGACGATTGCGAGCTTCGTGGTCGGTCCATGGCTATCCCTCGCAGCCACCTTCAACCCAGTCACATCCGAGGTCTCGTACGAGCCGGTCGATGAGGCTGCGGCGGCGAAGGTCCGTCGCTGGACGTTGCAAGACCGACGAGCGGCCTGCTGCGCGCTTCTCGCGAGAAACGATCTCGAGATCATTGTCGAGGTGATGGCGTAGGCAATTGGCAATCCTTCGGCCGTCGGGGTGAAGCAATTGGTCTCCAAAGAAGTGCCTCGTCGAAAAGCTTCCGTCTAATTTTCGGCAACAGGGAACTTGGAGATATCACGTGATTTGTTCCGGTCAGCCAGATTTGCATCCCCAGTATTGGCCCAGCAGCCATCATTGGTCCCGTTTGGTCCGTACTGGCACAGTGCCGTTTGAAACGGAGCTGAACGTAAGAGGTAAAGTCTACCTAATGTCCATTGTAGGTAGATGCTGCGAAAAGACGCACCCCACCTACCAAGGTTCACTTACAAGAAAAATTGTCGACTTGGAGCTCGCGACGTGCTCCGCCAAACTTCTTCCTCTAATTACCGTTTCGCCGTGCTACCACCTGAATATCTGTTCTCGTCGAGCCCACGCATCACCACGCTACTTCACCTTTGACAGTTACTGCTCTTGGGGCATTCAATGACGCCTCGGTAGCAATAGTGGCAGCTCTAGAGATAGTGAGAGGATCTCTAGGAGCAAAGCAATGCTTGTTGTGAGTCAAGACCAGCAGCGCGCCATGCGCATGCCAACACCGCTGACGGCGCACCACAGACCAAACATGCCGCTGAGCTTTGTGCTCTCCTAGTCAATGATCTCTACGGCGAACTACCTTCGGTACGGCGAACCCCTCCTGCTCTCTGATGTGTTGGAAGTCTCTGTCTGCTGGGAATCGCGGGGCTGACTCTGTTGTCGCCAACCAGCGAATCTTGATCGCGCTCCTGACCAAGGGCCGTTCCACCATAACTCAATTAACACAATACACTACGCTTACTCCGCGGCACTTACGAAACGGGCTGGGCGTCTTGCTGCAGCAGAATTTGCTCTACCACCACACCGATCCCGACAACAATGTTACGAACTACCAAGCCAACCCCGACGCCTGCTACAGTCTCGTTCGGTCCGGTAAAATTCTGGAGATACTCGAGAGCCAGTATGGAGCTGCAGAGCGCGACCTAGTCCAAACGCTCATGCTCCTTGGCCATGCCAAAATTGCGGACCTGGCGCAGGCGTTCGGGTCGCGAGCGCCCAAGGCGAACGGGCATGCGAATGGCGCGCATGACTCGCACAGTGGCCTTATCGAGAGCGAGGGCGAGCTCAATTCAGTACTGACCCGTCTTATTCGAGCGGAGATTGTTGAGACTGTTCGACCCGATAGCTTTCGCAATCCCACCGATATCTACCAAGAGATAGAGGACGATGTCTTGAAAACTGGACCCGGAGAGAAAATGGCCAGGAACAAGGGTGACTCACAGCGCCAGATCATGGATCGTTTTCGAACATTTCGGGATCAGAGCAAGATATTGAAGCGGCAGCTTGACACACAAGACCCGGGTGGACGCTTTACCGCCAAGCGAAGGAAGCTTGCAAACGGACGAGCTCAAAACGGGCATGCCAATGATGAAGACGACGACAACGAAATCACGCCGCTTAATGTAAGATATGCTAGTCCATGGTTTCGAGTACTTATTAACATTGAACAAGCCCAGCGTCATAGTAAGAGTGAACCACGAAAAGTGCTTAGTCGAGTTGCGCAACCAGCGACTGGCATGCTTTGCCGCGGAGACACTTGGCGAAGTGACGGGGGAGGTATATCGAACTCTTCTCGAACTTTTGACGACGAAATTTTCCACGCAGTTCTCCAGATGCCGGCCGGACTCCTTGCTTGACGATCAAGTTGCAGGCCCTCAAGTTGCCGTTACGACAATGGAGATCATGGAGCATCTCGACGAGTCGATTAACGTTCAGTACGGAATTGGGAAGGCCCCGAGAGAGAAGATCGATTTTCAGAGCGCCGAAAAAGTGAGAGCAGCAGCGCCTGAGCCAGATGATGAGTCGGACGATTCCGACTCCGGCGCGCCGGCACGAACCGCATCACGAATACCGCCCAGCGATGACGATGATTCGGATGAATCCGATGACGAAGAAGTGCCGAGACCGCAGGCGGCGCCCAAGACCAATGGCAAGTCCAAGGTAAAGTTTGAAGACTCTGAACCGGTGGTGAAGGAGAGTCGGGCGGATCAGATGCGACATCATCTTCTACTCCTTGCCGAGAGCAAGCACCAGTTTGTTCGTCATTGCGGCGCATCAGGGCGTGGCCAGTGGACAGTGGACTTTGCTCTACTCATGGACAGATTACGAGAGTCTGAGTTGGATGCCGTTATTGAGCAGTCACACGGTCGAGAAGGGCTGCGACTAACACGAATATTACGTGAAAAGGGCAAACTCGATGAGAAGACGTTACCCTCGGCTGCATTCATGAAGAAGTCTGATATGCAGGCGAAGATGCTTGCCATGCAGATGGCAGGGATAGTGGATGTGCAGGAAGTTCCCAGGGACAACAGCCGGCTGGCAAACCGAACGTTCTTCTTCTGGTTCTTCGACATGGAGCGGACGAAGACGCACGTTTTAGACGATGTCTACAAGGCCATGCAACGCTGCCTCCAGACCCTTCAAGTGGAGCGCTTCAAGCAACGCAATATCCTGTCGTTTGTGGAAAGAAAGGATGTTCAGGGAAAGGAGGAAGAAGTGATGACGGCAGAGCATTACAACAAGTACAATATGCATCTCGAGGCGCAGGATAGGCTGCTCGGCCAGGTCATGAGGTTGGACGAGTTGGTTGCAGTGCTCAGGGACTATTGATGAAACAGAACTGGGGCTCTGTACAAAACAGGGGGCCCAGCAATATTGGCACGCAACGGCTATGTCTGCCGAAGTCTCGCTACAACAACTTACACTGTAGTCTTCTCTGTCTTGTAGGCATCTTGGCGTTGGAGGGTTGGACGGGTACCAAATTAGGCATTTGCATGGAGGAAGGCATGGGATATTACGATATTTATTGGTCTTATCGGGGAATCTGTAAATTCTCACATTTCATGGGTCTCATCGATGACTGGTCCATTGATAATGTGAAGCTTTGTGTTGCTGGAAAACATATGTTTGTTCATGATGAGCTTACTATTCAATGGTAATGGTTTTCGTTTTAATCGAATCCCAAGGCTGTCTAATTACGCACTTCAATCCACACTGACGAGCCCAATTTCTAGGTACATAAACGGCTGCGCATCATCGATACATTAGTGCATTCTCATCATCTATTCCTGAGTTTATGATTTCTACTCGTCAGCTTCAGGGTAAACCAACTAACACATTTGGTGTCTACGGATCTGTAGACGGCACTGGTATCTTGCTCGAACACGGCGTACATGATTGGCTGGCAGTTTTAGCTTTCAATATCATGGATTCTAGCCCCTGTCTTTGAGCCCTGAAAATGGACCGAAAGTGGGACACAGGCTGGAACCCGCAAAAACCCAGCAGCGGGAACCCGTCCGAGGTCGGTCGGGACCGTAAAGGTAGACTCTAAAAAATTTCCAGCCTTGTTGAAGTTGCGACAGTTTAGCTCTATCATTATCCGGATATCTTTGTCAATCTCTTGTCCTCGCCCGCCGCTGCTTGTCCCCGTCTCTCACAATGTCTCCCACTGCGGCTGTTGGACCCCAGAAGGAGTCGAACCTGGCTCGATTGCTCGGTTCAGGTACGTTCAATCCAATCCATCGAGCACGCGCCCTTGGAGACGACGACATGCTAACGGGCGCTTTAGGTTCTGCTGGTATCTCCGAGTTGGCCATCTTCCACCCCGTACGCATCCACGACGCCCATCGACTATAGACGACGTGTGCTGACTCCAGGCAAAAGGTTGACACGATTGCGAAGCGATTGATGAGCAACCAGACCAAAGTAAGAAGATTCGACGGCCTCGACAAGACAACCCATTGACTGAGCCTCTTAGATTGCTGGTATCAATCAATTGAACCTGGTCATCTTCAAGGACAAGGCGAACGCATCCGCCGGCAAGAAGTTCATCTCCTTGTTCCCTGGTCTGGGCTACGCCGCTGGCTACAAGGTCCTCCAGAGGATATACAAGTATGGTGGCCAGCCCATAGCTCGTGATTATCTCGGCCAGCACTACGGCAAGGACTTCGAGGGCGCGTTTGGCAAGAAGACTGGAAAGGCCATCATGCACTCAACTGCCGGAAGGTAAGCTCCCTTACCTCGGGACATGTTGGAAATCAGGCATTAATGCGGAATAGTCTGATCGGTATCGGCGAGATCGTTCTCCTACCCCTCGATGTCCTCAAGATCAAGCGACAGACAAACCCGGAGGCTTTCCGTGGACGAGGTGTCTTTAAGATTGTCGCCGATGAGGGCTTCAGCCTGTACCGAGGCTGGGGTTGGACCGCGGCGCGAAATGCCCCTGGTTCCTTCGCGGTATGTTTCACGGCTGGATGATAAGACAAGTGCACAACTGATGATTTACCAACAGCTGTTCGGTGGTTCTGCCTTTGCCAAGGAGTATCTGTTCCAACTCGAAGACTACAACAAGGCCAGCTGGTTCGAGAACTTCATCGCCTCCATTGCTGGTGCATCCGCCTCCCTCGTCGTCTCCGCTCCCCTCGATGTTATCAAGACCCGAATCCAGAACCGCAACTTCGAAAACCCCGAGAGTGGCTTCCGAATTCTGTCAAACATGGCTAAGCAAGAGGGCTTCTCCAGTTTTTTCAAGGGACTGGTCCCCAAGGTACGCATCGATGGAGAATGCCGCTCGTACAGACCCAACTAACGAACTCTCTTTCAGCTTCTCATGACTGGCCCCAAACTGGTGTTCTCGTTCTGGCTTGCCCAGACCTTGATCCCTGCCTTTGATGCTGCCTTCAAGAAATGAATAATGACCGGAATGAATAAAGGGATGTGCAGGATATCTTTCGTAATATAGACTCACTATACCCGACGTGGGAAAATATAGACAGGCTGGTCTAAGAATTGGTAAAAGGAGGCGATTAAGAGCACTCAACTCTGTAAATATAAATAGCGATTTGATTTGGGACTATCTATGGGCATTATTGCTGCCAACGCTGTGACGATCTTGATCTCGTTCATCTTGCGCATGTTGTCGACAAATTCTTGACAAAATGCTGTTAAGTAGCGTCTAGCCAGACAGCAGAGTAATATGGCAATCACATCGTACTTATTTGATATAATGACAGAGTGGTAGTTGCGCAAGGCCCATATGCTAGAAAGTACTTGGCGGTGCTTAGTTTAAGGGAGGATGCCACTCCCGTGTTTGGTGTAAATTCAGAGGCCGCGATGTCCAC
Source organism: Stylonectria norvegica (assembly GCA_014621405.1). Classification (NCBI taxonomy): domain Eukaryota; kingdom Fungi; phylum Ascomycota; class Sordariomycetes; order Hypocreales; family Nectriaceae; genus Stylonectria; species Stylonectria norvegica. The sequence continues at coordinate 75,604 of JAANBC010000027.1, forward strand.
CCGAGCGGAAGCCCAAGCTCTTCAGGCTTCCCGTAAGCATGAATGATGGCATCCTCCGCTGGTGACGATGCGACCAACAACTAGTACGTACTTTGTTGATACGTAAACCTTGATAGACCAGCCATGAAGCCTGCTTGAAGCGGGCTGGGCTAATTAGAGGGGCAGCGACGGCAGCTGGCATAAATCGTCACCGTCTGCCCAATCAGGTAGCAATAATGTCGGCCAGCGCACGTTGTACGAGTACATAAACATACACTCCCAAATCTCAAACATACACTCCCGCTAAGCCTATTTAGGGGATCAAAATCAGTGAAAGCCCGTTTTCTCGCTTCGCTCGGTTCAAATCTTTTGGCTCTCCCTGCGGGGCTTAGTAGCTATTAATTGAGCATATGCGATCGATATCTAAGGAGGAAGAAAGAGAGGGAACTTGAAAATGACTTAGCTTTTGCCGAGGTAGGATCCCCTAAATAGGCTTAGCGGGAGTGTATGTTTGAGATTTGGGAGTGTATGTTTATATACTCACGTCGTACCATCAGCTTCCCGTGCCACTAGCGTGCTCATTGTGTATCCTCGGCGCTGGTTGCCCAGCAACGACACCGCGAAACAAAAATAAACCCCAGCATACAAGCGCCAACATGACGAAGCTACTACTCACCCGACTCAGCACCATCTTAATCTGATCAAACAATGCTCTTGGCCCCTCAACACCAGGCACCAGGCTCCAAAGCTCCCTAAACTCGCGCTTCTGGATATCTACACATCGCTGTCTGCGTCCTACTTAGCGTGGTAGCGGCGCCGTCCGCATTCTTCTCCTCCGGCGCTCCATTCCTCAACTATCAACCTAAACATGCCCCCTTCAGAGCGAGACACCCCTCGAGAAGGGGACAACTACAGCCTGAGACATCAACCGTCCGTCTCTTCTGCTTCTTCAGACCAAGGCTACCGGTCCCTCGTTCCAATGTACGTCTTCCCTCCATCAACATGTCGTTCTTGCGCCGGCTAACTGGACATAGGTGGGACAGCTCTGATCCCGACCGTTGCCCACCACCTCTGCCTCTCAATCCTCAGTCGCCCAGCAGCTTCTCTTCGCGAGCAGGCACTTCTAGTGTGATCCAGTCTGCTCACGCTGCGTTGAACGAGCGCGCACGAGAGGCAGCGCTGGCGCCGAATCTCTCTAAACGCAGCAACGAGCACTCTCCTGAGAGAGCGCTCATTAAGGGAGGCGCGCAACATCGTCGCATGCAGTCCCTCCAGCCAGCGTCCGTCAGGGACCTCAGTCTGATGATTGAGGGATCCAATAGCCCCAACGTGTCGCCTACGAAGTCGCCAGAGAAGCTTTACCGACCATCAACACCTGTGCGGTCGAGAGATAACAGCTCAGAAGCTCGATCGTATTTCGACAAGGATTCTAACAATACGACACCGACGCCAACTCCAGGGCCCAGCCTCACCCCGATTGTGCGGCCTTCGGTTCGACGACCACCTCCTCAGAGCATTCTGGGCGAGAACACTCCTCCCCAATCACAAACTATGCTGGCCTTGCAAAACATGCAGCCGTCAACATCAACAAAAGATGTCGAGTCTCCTCTCACAAACATCACCAACGGCTCGACTGCTGTTGTCAGACACCCACAGCATCTCGATCAGCTGTCTACGCAGATCCTCAGCTTGACAAGCATTGCGACCTCACTACAAAAAGAGATGTCCCAGCTCAGCCGAAGGAGCAGAGACAACGCCACCGATCTTCTGAGCCTGAAGGAGGCAACAAACTCACGAGACGAGGATATTCGAAAAAGTCTTCGAGAATTGCTGGGTAGCGGCGGCGGCAACGATGGCACAAACAAAATAACTTCGCGGGACGTGTTTGGTGGTCTTTACCTTGACAACAAACCCCACAATGTGTCTCCGGCAAATCAACGACCCTTCCACTTACCTCGGATTCCATCTCCAAAGAGCTTCTCGGATTCCATTGATCGGGCTTCAGTCAGCACTCCTTCTTTGTCTGGGTCAGAAGCTCCAGCCTCCGTTGCCCTGCTGGAGAAGATCATCCGAGATATGGGAACAAAAGAGGGACAGGATTCTTTGCTCGGCCGTCTCCTTGAGATGTCTAGCAAGCTTTCTGGAATGGCTACCTCATCCAAAGTCGACGAGCTCGTCGAATATGTCAAAGCCCAATCAGACAAGGTCGCTGTGGCAGCAAACACAACTGAGAGCAATCTAGTGGGCAGGTCTCGCAATCTCGGCTTCGACGATGAATCTTCTCGAATGGAGCTGGCTGTCGATCAACCTAAAGGTGTTCCGGTGTCACAGCGAGTCGAGCATTTAATGAAGAATGAGGGACGAAGGGCGTCTGAACCACACGCCCGAGGCTCTGAATTGCTCAACGACGACCTCATCAAAATCATCCGCTCCGTCAAGGACAGCGTTTCTCAGGGCGGAGGCCTCACTGCCGAGGTTAAGGCCCTTGTTAGGGAACTCCGCGGTGAGGTTTTGGGCATGGGCAGGGAAATTGGCAGGAGACTTGAACAGCAGGCCTCGCGCAGGAACGTTGATGATCACGACAGCCCAAGCAAAGACGAGGTTGCCCGAGTTATTGACGAAGGACTCGAGCAGATGAAGGATCAACTCAACCATGTTCTCCGCGAACACCGACGCCAGTCTGCTGTTTCAGTCACGTCTCAGAAAACCACAGTCGACTACCAGGAGATCTACAATGCTATGCGGGCGGCTCTTCGAGACAACGAGGCAACCCGAGGAGAGGTACCCGATCTCAGCAGAGACGATGTCATCGAAGCCGTCAGAGATGCTTGGGAGAACTACAAGCCTGAGATTGAAGTCCAACAGCTTGGACTGGAGCGCGAAGAGGTTTTAGACTGCCTCAAGCAAGGTCTCCAGGAGTATGCGCCCAAGGACGAGCGTCCCCCCTCTGCAACGAGAGATGAAGTGTTCACGGCCGTTGTCGAAGGTCTCAAACACTTTGTACCTCCCCAGGTGGACACCCCAGCCTCTGTTTCGAGAGACGAGATCATCGATGCTGTACGAGACTGTCTGGAGGAGTTTGAGTTCCCCGTGGCAGCATCTGCAATCGGCACCAACAACGAAATCACCCACGAAGACATGGTACACGCTGTTAAGGAGGGCCTCCATGATCTAGATCTTTCGTCAAGCCGAGCACTGGTCCCTCAGTCTTCAGACAATGACGAGATTATCAGCCGTCTGAAGGAAATCACGGAGTACATGAGCCACGAGTTCAAGGCGGTCTCCGAAGAAGCCAAAGAGAACGTTGCTGCCAACGGCCGTGACACTGAGCAGGTCCTTGATGCTACCAAAGATGGTCTTGAGAATTTACGCAAGGCGATCGAGACCTACGTCGATCGTGCAAGCGGGGTTTCCGGCCAGGACGAATTCATGGATGACCTTCTCAAGTCTATGGATGATTTTAAAGAGGAGCTCGCGGCACTGCTCTCGCAGGCTACCGATCACACTCGTGATCAGCTTCAAAGCGAGCTAGAAGGCCTTCGTGAGGTGGTCAATTCTTCCATGGTCCCTGCTATGCCCATTCTTCCTCCACCTCAAGTCAACAACACGGAAGTCCTCGAGGCACTTCAGACCGGCTTCAATAACCTGCGAACAGAAATCTTGCGACCTCGAGCCGAGACAAGCGAGATCCTCGATGCTCTCAACGATGGGCTCAACGATCTCCGTGCTGGCATGGATCGAGTTACCAACAAGCCTGTTGACCTGACGGCGAACGACGAGATTCTCGATGCATTGAAGACTGGACTGGATTCGGTGCGTTCGGACATTGAAACAATACGGGACTCTAGCAACGACAGAGCAATTGCGACAATTGAAGATGGTGCCAGCGTTTCCGAAGCCAACGATGCTAGTAATGAGATACTTGACGCCCTGAAGTCTGGTCTCGACGCTGTTAAGTCGGAGATTGGAACTTTGCGGGATACTGGCAACGACCGAGCTGTTGCAACAGTCGAAGACTCCACGAACGAAGAGCTCATCGACATCCTCAAGTCAGGGCTTGACTCTGTTCGTTCAGATATCGAGTCACTTCGAGAAGTTGCTGCCGAGAAGGCTGTTGCGTCGGTCGATGATAGTTCCAACGATGAGATCTTGGATGCTCTCAAGTCCGGACTGGAATCTGTCCGCTCTGACATTGAGACGCTACGAGACAGCAGCAACGATAGAGCAGTCTCCGTAGCCGAAACGAGCACAAACGACGAGATCCTTGACGCCCTCAAATCTGGCCTTGACTCGGTGCGCTCAGATATCGAGGCGCTCCGAGACAACAGCAACGAGCGATCACTCGCTGCTATTGCCACTGTCAACGATTCGACCGAAGAGAGATCAACGGTCATGCCAGCTGATGTGCTAAAGCAAGACGACATCAGGAACCTTGAATCCATGATCGCGGAGCTTCGGACACGTGTCGAGTCTATGGAGCCCGATACCGAATCAATACACAAGGACGACTTGGCACGGATGGAGGAGATGATTCGCAACGTCCAAGACAGTGTTGACGACATCATCACCCGTGAGCCTCCTACGGCAACGAGGTCGACTGAATCGGCTGAAGGCCGAGATGAGAACGAGGGCAATATGGATCCCGCATCAAAAGACGATGTTTATGCTATTGAAACCATCTTGCGAAACACCAAAGGTCGTTTGGACGATCTCATTGATAACGACCAGGCTGTTCGCAAAGATCACATCGATGCCGTGGAGGCTCTTCTCCTTGAAACACGCGAGTCTATCGGGACTATCACCACCCAGATGGACGAGATTACTCGCAAGGAAGATGTCGAGTCACTGGAAACGCTCATCGGCCAGATTACTCTTGGGATCGACGAGATGAAAGATCTTGCGCTGAAGGACAGTGAGAACCCCGAAAAGGTATCCAAGTCTGATGTTGAGGAGGTGGAGACCGTCGTCCTTGAGATCAAAGCGTCTTTGGATGCTCTCACTAGCACCGAAGAATTCGCTGCCCTTGCAAACAAAGAAGACATCGCTACCCTCGCCACTAAAGACGACGTTGCTCTTCTAGCCGAGAAGGACGATCTCGCCGACCTCGCCGATAAGGAGGACATCGCCATCCTTGCTAACAAGGAGGACATTGCTACTCTTGCCAACAAGGACGATATAGCTGTCCTTGCTCAAAAGGATGATTTGGCTATTCTCGCCCATAAGGATGACATTGCCACCCTTGCAAATAAGGAGGACATTATAGCCCTCGCCAGCAAGGAAGACATCACAAGCCTCGAGACCATTGTCAAGGAGTTTGAGGAGAAGCTGGATACGACAGTTGACTCGCACACGAAAGCTATTGAAGTCCGCAATACGGAGATGACTGGCGTCGGCGAGCGTGTCACAGAAGTCAAGACTTTCCTCGAAGAGTTCCAGGACATTATCAAAACCAAGCTGGAGGAGGGGTCAACGGGTGCTGAGGCTGTTAGCAAGCTTCTCGAGGCGATGGGCGAGAAGATTGACAAGAACGACAACATCGGCGAGGACCTGAAGTTGATGTTTGACACCATGAAGACTGAGTTTGAGGACTCCAAGGCCGTCGTTGCTGGTGTCAAGCTTGAGTCGGACGAGAAGCTACAGGAAGCTACCGACAACCTCGGCATCAAGATCGACGACAAGATTGGCGAGCTAATTGTCAAATACGACGAATTGCACACCATGCTCGACGAAAAGAGCAAAGCCAACGAGACTCGCGATGTTGAGACGGAGGCTGCCGTTGTGGGAACCAAGGCGATTGCTGATGAGCTCAAACTTCTTATCGACACCCTGGGAACTACCGTCACGGACTCTTTGGAGAAGATGGAGGAGGCTTCTATGACTGTCTTCACAAAGGTGGATGACCTAGTAACCAAGAGCGACGACTACCATACCGATGACAAGGCCGAACACCAGCAGACCCGAGATCACGTCACGCAAGCTGTGACCATAGTTGAAGGGCTGAAGGGCGAGGTTGGCGAATATCAGCCCAAGATTCTCGAGGCTGTCAAAGATCTTCTCCTTCTCGTAGGAGAGCATTTCGAGCACTCCAAGTCGTCCGTCAACGAGATCCAAGAAAGAATCATCGAGGCCAAGCCGGAAGAGCCACTGCATATGCTCCTACCCCCTGACAAGTACGACAATACCGAGGTTCACGAAAAACTCGATAAACTCGCAGAGCAAAAGTACGATGACTCAGAACTTCGCGAGCGACTGGATAAGCTCGTTGAGCAGCGATACGACGACGCTGAGGTTCGGGAGAAACTCGACGCTCTCATGGGGCACAAGTACGATGATGCCGAGGTTCGTCAGAGACTAGATAGCCTCATCGAGCAAAAGTATGATGACGCAGAGGTCCGAGAGAAACTTGGCATCCTTACCGAGCAAAAGTACGACGACGCGGAGGTGCGGGAGAGACTCGATATGCTCGTTGAGCATATATATGACGATGGTGCCGTACGAGAAAAACTGGACATGATCGTCGATCAAAAGTACGACGATTCTGCCGTCCACGAGAAGCTCGAGAAGCTTGTCGACCATACCAGCACAGCCGAACAGGCCTTTTCTCGACTCGATACTCTCGACAAGGTCCACGCCTCTGTTGTACGAACCGCAGCTGATATCTCGGAGTTCCTTTCTTCACAGACTCAGCGAATCAGTGACGATCACGAGGATCGGGAGAAGACACTGCAAGAAACTACGATCGCGGTCGAGCGCAAGCTCGCTGAGCGCGATCATGTTGAGGCGGCTGTTCTCAGCCTCAGGGACGAAGAGGAAAGGCTCCGCAAGAGCGTTGTGACGCTGCGAACCGAGCAGGAGAGCCTCATCCGTCAAAAGACACGACTGACGGGAGATGTCGGTTCACTTGAGACGGCTATGCGGTTGCGAAAAGAAGAGCTTTACGAGATGGAGTCTCGTGCCGAGGGTCTCGAACGCCGCATCATCGAGGGCGTCATGGATCACTCTCGCGTGCTTCTCATGTCCAAGGCCAGCAAGGGCGGTGATGCCATGAGCCGCAAGCGAGTCAAGAAGCCCGGTAACGAGAACGATGCGCCCCAACCCGCGCGGAAACCTGTCGTGAACATGGCTCTATCGGCAAAACGAAACCTCGCCGCTCCCGCTCAGGGTGGGAGCGCGAGGAGAATCGTGTCCCTCAGCCAGATGAACAACAACGTTGCTTCGGGCGGGTTCAAGCGAAGCCAGAGCGTACGAACCCCCGCTGGCGGTGGCAAATCGTACCGAAAGCGCAGCTGGGGAGGTGATCACGGCAACGCCTTTGGCGAGGACGACAAGGAGAACGTGGGTCTCAAAGACACAGTCGAGGAGGTTGATGAGCCGGAGACGCAGATGACGATCCATCCTGATTCTGCGCGTGAGCCTGATCTTCCCGGCGACGACACTACGCCTCTGGGGTCTTCGCTCGACGACAACGGTGTGGACAGCGACAATGAGACGCTTCGGAGGAGTAGTCGAGGCACGACAGTCATCACGAGCAATAGTACAGATATGTACACCGACTCGGAGGCAGGGTATAGCGAGTACAGCGACGAAGGGAGCGAGTGGACGGAGAGTGCGCTGGGGCGGACCAGTTCGGTTGGGACGGATAATCGAGACAGGGAGGGCAATGAGATGGTGGTTTACGGCCAGTGAGGCAGTAAAACTGCGAAGGGTTGCGAGGGAATGATGATGATTGTTTGCTTTTTGGGCATCTTCTGTTGGAAACGGAGTCTGAGTTTGAGTCTGAGTCTGCTGCGGGGACCAGATTGGTTGGTGAAGGGTGTTTTCTAGGTTGTGTCTGTATCGGGATTATGTTTTGTTTCTCTTGGTTCTCTCTTAGTAGTACTTCTTTCTAGTCGAATGAAGAAATGATATTAGTTATACTCAGGAAGTTTCCCTTATCAAAACCGTGAAGGTGCTGAAACTGGTGGCCATTCTTCAGTCAGGAGTGGTTTCGTGTGATTGGTTGGTAAGTTGTACTTCTATACATCATGTTGGTCGCTTCCCATGATCCCTCAGCCGCAGTATACGTTGTAGTGGCGTTATCTGCGGTCATGTATGTCACACACCTCATGTCAGTCTGCCTCGGCGACGAGATATCCAGTTTCGCAGCCTCGTTTCCCCTCTTCTTCCCTCTCCCTTCCCAGCACTTCAGTCGATCCTCTATATTGACCTACCATCACCTACTAGCTCAGGATGCGCCTCATCAATGTAAATACTCTCGAGCTCGAGGAGTTCTTCGAACGCAAAATTCCGGCATATGCCATCCTCTCCCACACCTGGGACGAAGAAGAGGTCACGTACGATGACTGGCTGCAACCAGAGCGTGCGAAACTCAAGAAGGGATATTCCAAGATCATGAATACGTGCCAGATCGTGGCAACTCTCCATGACTTGAAGTACGTCTGGATCGACACTTGCTGTATCGACAAGCGCAGCAGTGCCGACTTGTCCGAGGCCATCAACTCCATGTACAAGTGGTACGAGAACTCGCAACTGTGTCTGGCCTATCTTGCCGACGTTTCTTGTTGTGGACCGCAGGCTGTGGACGTGGATTTCAGGTCCCACTTCCCTTTCAGCAAGTTGAATGAAGGCAGATTGCGGATGACACCGAGCGTAGTCCCTTTAAGCGAGGCAGAAGAGCAACAGTTCATCCTCAGCAGATGGTTTACCAGAGGCTGGACGCTTCAGGAGCTTTTAGCTCCCAGACAGCTCATCTTCCTCTCCCATGACTGGCGTGTGCTAGGCCAGCAAAGCGACTTAGTCCCTGCTATATATCAAGCTACATCCATCCCCTCAAGAATTCTGTATAAGCTCGATACGCTACGTAATTACAGCGTGGCCACGAGAATGTCATGGGCATCGATGAGAATGACCAGCCGCCTTGAAGATACCGCATACTGTCTCATGGGCATTTTCGGCATCAACATGCCGCTACTCTACGGAGAGGGGTCGCGGGCCTTCCAGCGGCTACAGGAGGAGATCCTCAAGTCAACGACGGACCATTCGATCCTCGCGTGGCAATCAGAAAGTATGGACGATGTCGTTGACGATGACGACGAAACTTCCAACGAAGATTCCGACGAGGATGCCGAAGACGACAATTACGATGAGACTTACGTCTACAAACACCTTGTGGTTGGTTTTCCTCACCCAGTTTTTGCCCCAAGCCCTAGGGAATTCCGCCACTGCTCAACCGTATATCCCATACCGAAATTGGACCGTAAGCTCGCTCACCACACCATGACGAGCAGTGGCCTCCAGGTCAGACTTCCTTTTTTCGAAACCATTTTGCCTGGAGTCCTCCTGATGGATCTAGAGTGCAAGGCGGGGCCTGGCGAAGACTCCAAAGACGTCTATCTTTTTGTCGAGGGCCACTCTACGACCGGTCATGCTAGAATCTGTCGGGTTGACCTTGACAACTTCGATCCCAGCAAAATTTGGAGACTAGCACCAAGGCGTTATCTCCTTCAGCAGCAGCGCGTCAAGCCACTCTATCTCGCGTATGACCTCGAAGAATGGAAAATTCGCTACAGGGAATGGCGAGCTCGTCGAAGCTACGAAGAACACATCTTCCCCGACTCCAACGAGCCGCGGGGCAAGCAAGTTTTCATCATATTCGGTGGCCATTTGCGTCTCTCCATGGGCACGCTCATCGGAGTGTCATCGCGGAGTGGCAGCTGGCGCGCCATACCCATGCCGAATAACTCCCGCCCCATCATCCGACTATACGAGGCCGGTGACAGCTTGGAATCCCAAATCTGCGTGTTGCGCTTCAACATGCCCACACGAAAGCGCCCCCTCTGGATAACCATCATATACTGCCCAGAGTACAAATATTGTACAGGGAAGCACGGTTGCCAGTGCCCCAATCACGCGTGGATGGCTTTTGCGTTCGATGGTGACGAGAAACACTTTGACGGATTCGCCGATATCTCACGCTTTGTCCAGGCACCCGCGAGCTATTCGGAGGTGGTCGAGTTGGCGCTGTGGCCGACCTTCCCAGACTGGAGAAGCGTGAAGAGCTGGTTACCGATGGGCAGCGCCATATTGATGCTCTGGGCGGTGTTCACGGCTGACGGAGATGTTGTAGAGGAGGGGTAGGATATTGAAGAGGAAACAAGGATTAGCACACCGGTTTTTAGAGTGTATATTCCTCCACAATCGCCTCTTTCCTGATGGCGTTCATATCTCATGTGCTCTAAAAATTCTCCTGTGCTCTAATAATTGATTTATCAATGGTTCTATTCCGCCGTGGCGAAATTCTTATCCTTATCAATACTATATAATCTTGGGGACCTATACTCTCTACTAACATGCCTGGAGTAGTCGAAACAAGCCGGTCCGCAAACCGGCACCGGATCCGAAAGTGGGGCCGTCTCCTCGGCCCCAAAACACAACCCCTCCACCACCGCGTTCCTCCCTCTCCCGCGTCGCCTTCTCAACCTCACCAACGCCCCCCACCAACCATGGACCAAACCACCAGCGGCCTCCTCTCGCCGCCGGAGCTCACGCCCCTCGAGCAAGAAGTCCTCGACGAGTACGAGCGCCTAGCCGAAAACATGAATAAAGTTAGTAGTTCCCCTTTCCCTCTCCCCCACCATCCAACGCGTCGCGAGGCTAACCCGCCCACGAAACGCTAGCTAGCCGCGCTGCTCGAACACCTCGCCTCCAGCCCCAGCTCCGAGATCCTCGACGGCCTGCGCGAGCTGGAGCGCAAGACGAGTTTGGCGTTTACGCTGCTTAAGGCCAGTGTGTACAGCATCGTGCTGCAGCAGGAGATTGATTGGGGCGATCGGTCGACGGCGTAGGGAGGGTGCTGGGAAGATGGATTTAGGAGGCTTGGCGTTGGGCGGGCATCGATGCGGCAGGATTTTCTGGGCGATGGAAAATACACTGAGGGAATACGGGCAATACGCTGCGGAGAAAGCGCTGAAAGGTGCTGTAGATGCAAACAAAAGTACTGCTCCTTGACGGGGCGGCGAAGAGGGCGGCAGATATGGTTGATGATACCCAGATATAACACGCACGACGCGAATGAAACGAAGCACACACACACACACGACTACAGACGTCAAATTCCCAACTCATGCTAATTGACTCTGTTTTACACACGCCACCGCCGCCTGAAGATCTACATGCGCAATATACAACTGGTATTACACTCCGTCTCTCTAATATACAGCACCGCCATAATACACCTTGCGCACATCCACCAGCTTCTTGCCGCGGCCGATGGCAATCTCCTCCGGGTCGGGCTGGCTCGTCAGCGCCTTGTACGTGGCCTTGACCGAGTTCATGGGGTTCTTGGACCGCGGCATGCGCGCCGAGATGTCGTGGATGCCTGCTGCGCGGCACATTTCGAAGATGCGGTGGGGGACGCGCAGCCCGAAGCCTGTGGTTGCGGAAATGGAGGTTAGTTTGTAATGCATTTAACGGTAAGGAAATGTGCTTCGCGTCTGGTGGTATATGGAAAGGGGGGGTCCTACCTGGTGGGCGAGATGATAGCTCGACAACCGTGCCAGAGATCTTGGCAGTAACTTTTCCGTAGATGGTGCGGTTCTCGTACCGCCGGATGGGCTTCATGTTCCGGATAGCCAGCATCTGCGCCGTCTCCTCAGCCACACCGGGCTCCGTCGACTTGGCCATGCCCAGCCCAAGGCGGCCATTGCCATTACCGGCGATGGCGACGACGGACGTGCTACGGACCTTGCCCAGACGGGTCTGGTTGGCGACGTACCGGCTAACGAGGCCCTTGGTGAGCAGCGAGCGGATATCCTTGAGTGTCATGCCCGTCAGGCGCTTGATCTCCTGGAACTTGCCCGAGTCGTCCTGGCCCATGTCCTCCGGGTCGGCGGCCGTCTTGTACAGGCCCTTGACACCGGGGACCTTGCCGAGGTCGGGGGCCTCGGCCGAGTAGGCGCGGTCGATGCCGGCGGGCCCGTCCTCGATGAGCTCGATGTTGGTGGGCTCGACCTCGGCCTGGTGGGAGAACTGGACCATCTTGTCGAGCTCCTTCTTCCACTCGAAGTCGACGGCCTCGTCGAGCTTCATGGCCTGGGCGCGCGTCATGAACTCGGGACCCGTGGCGTTGGCGTCGGGCTCGGGCTCGTCCTCCTCAATCATGTAGCGCTTGGCCAGGTCGGGGTCCTTCTCGATGTCCTTGAGCTCGTCCTCGGTGAGGTCTATCAGCTCCTGCCCCGTGCTCTCCTTGACTCTCCGCATGGCGCGGATCATGGCACGGGTGAGCTGGTCGCTGGTCTTCTTGTCCGTGATCTTCATCATCTTCTGTCCGTACGTGTCGATCCATTCGCTGTGGTCTGGCCACTCTGCCTCGCGTATGGTGCCGGGGATATCAGGCTTGACGTCGTAGCGCGGGTCCAGGACGGTGTAGTCCTCGATGTAGTTCGGCCGGAAGGGATCCTCTCGTAACCGTCCCTGGATAATCAGGTCCTTGGGGTCGACGGCCTTCTCACCCGCCTCCAAGGCCTCGACCTGCTGAGCCGAGTACGTCTTCCGCAGGCCCTCCTTGGCCTCCTCCGAGTAGTCGGGGAAGCGCTCCTTCTGATACTCGTCCATCTTCTGGGGGTTCAGCAACCCCAGATCCTGAGCGAGGACATTGCGGAAGCGTGAGCCCTTCCGCTTGGATCGGGGCGTCGAGGTATGGAACTGGTGGCAGGGGATGACGGGTGTGGTTCGGGTCGAGGAGAGGCACCTGCCGACGAGGCTGCGCGCCGGGCGTGCGACGCTCATGACCGCCAGAAGTTCGATCACTCGGGGCCGTGTCCGGGGATCGATTTGGGTCTGTAGAGCGTAGGGCGTAGGAGAGAGGGCGACGCTCGGTTTCGACTGTTCGCGACCTTCTCACACGAGCTCTCGAGATTTTTTTTGGACCAAGGGAATCGCCAATTGACAGCATCCCTGCGCTAATGCCTCAGGAGCGCTAGCCAAAAGGTGCCGGTTGACTGGAGAGTCGGAGCACGTGTAAGGTCACGTGTAACTCTTAGGGGAGATTTCGACGGCGAGGTGTTGCCAGCATTATTATGAATTTAGCAAGACAAGTTACACATGCGTTAAATTCTCTGTGTTAATGTTTTGACCTGTCTATCAGTGAACCAATAAGTACTTCTCGTGCCATCCATCGACTCTGTCACAACGGTGAAACGTCTCAGCATTTACCCCCTTGACAGTGGGCCACTGATAGCCAGCCGCCTTTCATACACTGTGACGCCCGTAGTTTCGAACTCTTAACCAGGCAAAAGAGCTTCTGCACTTCTCTCAACGCAAACTCATACTTTTAATCGTCACTTCTTATTTCATTCTTATTTTCGCTTCTTCGCCAAATATTTGATCGTACACACAATCAGATCGCATACGTGACTGGCGCACGTTCGTACATATTCGACTGCAGTTTATCTACCCTGAACCATCAGCACATTTTCAAGCGCTTGACTAGGTATCTCCTCCACTTCAACGGCAATACAACACGATTCAAATCCACTTGGGGACTACTCTCCGAACGACGAGAAGCGCTCTATCTCATCAAGATGGGAAAGTTCGATTGGTTCAAATCCGTCGGCGCAACCGACGAGGCCGTTGCCGTATTAGACGATCAACCCATTCTCTTCACTATCCTGCTTGTCGTCCTCGTCAGTGTCATATTGCAAGGAATCTTCATCTGGTATATCCACTTCTCGACAATGAAACCCGAGCAAAAAAAGAAGAAGGAGAAGAAGAAGCCGGCGCCGAAGAAGTGATGGCGGTCTGTGAACAGGCCTTCCACGAAGGGGACACGAAAGTGGCCGGACAATTTTGCGACTTCCAGCGTTTTAGGTTGCGAAGACGTGCGTTGAAGCATTGGAAACTGTCAAATTTAATTAAGAGAAATTGTATTTCTGTTACATCTCCAATCCCATGTTTCTGTTTTGTCACCAAAGACCTTGTGTGGAAACCACCCCTTTACATGTCCCAAGACACCAGTCTTAGAATTACCATAGATTTTACCAAATGCCCGCTCCTCCACCATCAAACCAGTGGTCGAACGAAGAGAAAGATCCCGGGTCAGTTGAAAGATTTTCGACGACAGAAACACTTCGAGTCCATGCAACGTCTTCTTTCGCGGTATCGCAGCCATTATCCAAATGCACCGGAGAGTTGTTGATCGGAGTATCGAAGGCTAGGCTATGCGACGGCCACGAGTTTCCAGTAAGAATTTCATCCGGCCATATCATAGATGTAGGGCTGTTGTATGCGTCCCCCGATATCTCGAGCTGAGATCCGAAATATCCAGGACTCAGCGATTGACTGGACATCATTGAGTCATGATCGCTCATCAGGCTTGGGAAGTCAGCTATGGCTGGCAGCTGACATTCTAGCAAGTACGGATCTTGGATGTCTTCTTCTTTCATGGGTATGTTTCCTTCCTTAACTTCGTCGGATCGAGTGAGTAAGGGAATTTCGTTAGTAGAAGGCCAAGGAGAACCTGCTTGCGCCACTGTCGCAGCGTCATCTCTCTTGACCAATTTGTCTTTCACGGGGGGTATCTTGGTGTTTCTCAATAGAACATCCTAGGTCCCTTTTTCGATGCCTTGAATGATGCCCTCCAATTGACCGGAAGATGGCGCCCGGCTGCTACAACCTTGAGTTTCAGCCTGACTTGGGTTGAATTGAGAAACCTTCTGTCTTAGGCTGGGAGATTCGGCATTTCGCATTCGAGCTAAAGATGTAGCGAGAATTGGCAGTAGTCTGGCGCGGTCAGATATCGTCTGTTCGCGTTGTCAGCTATGCATATTAAAAGGGGGGCTTGCGGCATACCTTCAGATATGATATGTGAAAGATCGCTGGTGCTAGTTGTGTGAGACAATGTGAGGATGAGCCACCAACTGTTTGGAGCCCCTTGTACCTTTTGCCAAGTCGAAGAAAAAGCTGTTCGAGAAGCACTTCGACTAGGCGTAAAGCCTTCACCTTCGATAGGGCCTCTTCAATTGTTAAACCATCCTCTAAACAATCCGACGACAGTTTAGAGCTTTGCTGTGGGAAGTTCAGGCTCGACATGAAGTTATCAATGGCTAGTTGATCATCTGCGCCGAGGCTAGAGAATATGTCATCCTGCTCGACATATCCAGTTGAGTCCTCATCTCTTATTTCGGCTTGTCTCTTTCGCTTCTTCCCCCGTTTTGGGCGCTTGACTTCCGGTAAAGCCTCTTTTGCGAGACGTGACAAGTTTATGGAGCATCTCAGCGCCCCGAAATGTGCAACAAGCGCCCTCTTGGGAGCAACAAGGGCGGATGTCAAGTCAGGGTGCTGAATGGAGAATGACATTAACCCTGGCAGCTGGACTCGAGAGTTGCAATCGTATTCTAGTCGAAGTCCTAGGCGATCCCAAAGCTAGGGATGATCAGCCAAGGCCGAGATTAACAAAATAATCGAAGGTAGGGGCACTCTACCTCGCAACGCTGAAACTGTGAAGCAAAAGTGGTAACTCTACCACAGTCAAGGACCGGGTCGTTCTGCACGGTGACGGATACTTGGATGTAGCATTGTCCCACACGAGCGATCCAAAGCTGCTTCTCCTTCACGGCTTCCAGCAGGTGATCGGCTGTTGCCAAATGCTGAAGCTCTTCTGGGAGATGGAGGTCGAGGGATGTCTTGAGACCTAGCTCGAGGTTCGCTTGCTTGCACAGGATTCGTAGTTCTGGAAGGGGAATATTCGACGTAAATAGTTTTGGCGTTGGGCCGAGAAGATCGGGCTCCATATTGGAGGCCCCTGGCGGCCGAAGTAAGTCGGGACGAAGTAAACGAACCCAAGGACGGGCTTGGTTCATAACGTGATTCGAGTGAGTTACTGAGACATATGCATGTGTCACAGAGGAATATTACCATTGATGCGAGAGCCTCAGGCATTCGGTCAAGTTGTTGGCACATGTGGGAAAGTGCATTTCGACGTACTTACCTTGGGCGAGGGACGTAGGCCCCGCCCAGTTGAGGAAAGAGCGAGAAAACATGGCTCAAGACCCGGTGGATGCGATCCATGCCATCCCAACGAAATATCCAAACACACTGGAATACTACTACTAGTAGTCAGGCTTCAATCGCTCAATATCCAAGAAGCTGGCCATACTATGTAACCCAAGAAATTGGCCAAGTCAGAACTCTATATGATGCACCCCCGAATATCCAATGTCGCCTGCCGGTCTCATGCCGGTCTCTGGTTGCATTACACCACCTCAGACACCCAGACGCCTCGGTTCCAGAGCCCATGAGGCTCTTTCACCCCTGGTTTCATTTGGAGTTGGCAAACCAGGGAAACTTCTTCTTTGGTGGCTCTGCCAGTCCTCCCGAGCCGCTCTCTACTTGCACACTTCGCTGGTAGATGTCCTAGATCCTCTCGTTATAAAATGGTCCGGGATAGAGTGACAAATTAGTCTTACCTCGTCGTCTGTTGGCATTCGGCAACCCAGAATAAGCTCCCGGGCCGTATCGTGCTTGGCCAGGTTTGGGTACGCCGTGCCTTGACTCTTCATAATGGGGAGTAGAACTTCGCCCAGCACCTCAAACTTCTTCCAGTTGATGCGATCTCCCTCGGCACCCACAAACGTCTTGCTTCCTTCCTCAGCGGATACCAGATCTCGCCTGTGTAGAGGAATAAATGGGATACGTGGCAGCGGCGAGTTCTCCCACGCCAGCCGATATGCGAAATGGCTTTTTTGTGTCCCCATCAAAATCACGAGTCGCGCGAACCGCTTGTGTGTTTCGGCCGACACCAAGGACCGCGTTTGAGCCAGACGGTGAATGGCCGTTCCGTTGATACCTGCCAATACCGCCGCCAACCCGTTATAATTATTGAGAAGTCGCAGCTTGAGCGCAATCGTCATGAACTTGTCCAGTATCTGAGCTCGATGTTTTGCCTTGTCCCGTAGGAGAATCATGTTCGCCACCCACTTAGCGACATGATTGAAGTGATAGATCATGCGATTGACGTTTCTCAGGCTCTTGCACTTCTCCTTTTGAACTGCAGATAAGCTGACATGGCGGACAAAGTCGCGTATGCGGATGGAAGAAAACATGATCCAGTCGATTCTTGTCAGCTCATCAGCCACATCGTCATCTGGAATATCCATAAATATGTGATACCGAAACTTGTTCATCGGCAAGTTCTCCGTCGGCTCCAGCAAGGAAGCTTCACGCTCATATTCGTCATATGAGTGAAATTGAAACTGACTCCCGGTGGTGTTGCCTCGTTCGGCTACTGACTGTTCTGAGCTTGCTGAAGGTCTGCCATTTGGGTCCTCGTCAAACTGCAGCGACGTCACTCCTGCCGATAGCTCGCTCATCTCCTTCGAAAGGATTTCGCTTGCTAGCATATCCCCTTTGTCATCCGAATTGGCCCATCCGGTATCATCATCTTCGACAACATTCAAATGAAGATTTCGCCGCATGTGCTGCGCAGCAATGGAGAAGATGGGTTCCGTAGAGAGATGTTTAATGAACTCTTCCAAATTTCGCCTCGTCATCGGTCGTGCAAAGTCGCCTGGGTAGAGCGAGACCCATTTATCCACAACTTCGATTATTCGAAGCTGTGTTGCCGTTTTTGATAGGTAATGTGCTGTTTTGTCGTCGCGCACTCGATCAAGCCGCGTGAGGATTGCCGAGAACAGCTCTCCAGGAGCAGCAAATTTCCGATATAGGCAGAGAAAGATGTCCGAGAAGTTGTTGTCTGCCCTCGACAGTCTGGGCGCTAGCAGGCGATCCACCAATTCTTCGAACGATACTCCAACCGCCCTAACCGGCTTATCGAGGACAGTGTCATCGTTCCGTTGCAAGATCGGGATATCATCCGAGTATCTGAATGATTCGGTATCCGATTCCTCCACATCAAGGAACGAATCTGTACCCGGCTTGTCAAGCCGTATACCTGGGGTTCTCAGCATGCTGTTAACTGTCTGGGGTTGCCCTTGATCTGAGTCGCTTGCTGAACTTGAGTTAACGTTCGCACTCTGCTGCTGGGCTATATTTGGACTGCGGGAGGACTGAGTTCGGTAGTTTTCCGTGATGGGGGGATTGGGAAATCCGCGGAGAAGGGAGAAGTCGGAGCTCGCTCTACTATGCTTGCTCTGCTGGCTCATGGGGCGCCCAGCGCTGGGATCGAGGGCGTCAAGATTCGCGGCGGATTGCGCTCGTCTGCGAGAGACAGTCTCGCCATTTTCTTCTAATTTCCTATTAGCGTTATGGGATCGACACGGTGAAAGGGGACGTACCCCTCCTGTGGGAGATGGCCGCCCTGAGGATCGTCTGGAGGCAGGCTTTGGCAACCTCAGGCTTCTCCGACGAGACCTTGTAGGCAGATACGCATGACTTGAACAATTTATGGCTCGCAAGTTGATCGGCGTCAACTTCCCAGTCATCCTCGGGGTTCTCGCATTTGCAGGCAACCAAGCAAGCAGGAAGGCCTGAGTGGGTGAGCGTAGCTATGTACTATTTAGCATGGCTCTATGATGGTGGGAACATGCGGATTTACCCAATGCCTGTGGAAGC
This sequence comes from Stylonectria norvegica, assembly GCA_014621405.1. Lineage (NCBI taxonomy): Eukaryota > Fungi > Ascomycota > Sordariomycetes > Hypocreales > Nectriaceae > Stylonectria > Stylonectria norvegica. Next base: position 94,150 of record JAANBC010000027.1, read on the forward strand.
TCGCGGATGGACTCCTGGTTCATGACATCGTAGAGGATCAAGGCTGCATCGACCCGAGGGACGATGTGGCCGTTGACCTGCTTGGGCCATTGGATTGGCTGAGCAGGGTTCAGCTCAAAGTACTCCAGGTCCAGCTCTAACAAGGTGATGATTTGTGTGACGTTGTCAACCACCATACGAACACTGGACGCGTTGGAAATGGGTGGCCGTGACAGGCCGAGGACGCGCTGGACGAATGACGATTTGCCAACACCAGTGGAACCGATGACGGCAATGTTGTAGCCCTCCATATCGGAAGATGATTGCGACTAAGAAGCCAGAGGCGGCGTCAGTCCCCGCATATCGGACGTGTGTGTCTCAAGCTCATACGATCCCTGCGCCGTGAAGGCAGTTTGGCAAGATGGGCCCCGGGCCCTGGTGTTGGGCAGATGTGAACATACCCAGTATGATGAAGGTCCGGCGATCAATGATTCTCGACGGGGCGGCGGCCAGCGCTGTTTCGGGATATTGTCATCGCTGTCGTTATCTTGGTGCTCGTAGTGGTCGTCTTTGTCTTCGTCTTCTTCGTCGTCTATGGATTGGTAGTTGGAGCTCTCGTCAGAGGGCTCGGACGCAGCATGAGCAGCGGCCAAGGCGGGGTCGTAGCGCTGGAAGAAAGGGTCGTCGACTATGGAGACGAAGGAGTCTCGGTAGTTGCGGTCGGATTCGGGCTCGGGGTCGGTCGAGTGAGAATCGTCGCAGGACTGGGCGGTCAGAGCGGACGAAGCGGAGGTTCGGGAGAAGACGCTGCTGGTGTTATTGCTCTGGGCGGAATAGCGAGGCGTCGGATTGGCCGCTGGGGGCGGCTGCGAGGAGCGCGAGGAGCGCGCCGTTTCTGAAGCTGTGTGAGCATGTCGCGGAGCAGATTTGTCGGGGCGCATGGTCGCAGTCTAGCGACTCGTTGAAGAGGTAAGGGAGGGACATGGGACGCCGCCGACGGAGAGCCCGAGGCAGGTTGAGATATCCGGGACAGGATTTCTCGGAGCCAGCAGCAACTGCTGGCAGGGGCCTTTAGTGAAGGGAAGCGAAGGGAAGCGAGGCAAGCGAGCGGGAGGCGGAGCAGCCAGAGCAGCCGCTGAACGATGCTGGCGGAACGAGGGAGGCAAGGGCTCTTCAGGAGGAAGCGAGGAGAGGGTTTTGAGGGCGTTTGGGTAAGGCAAACGAGGCACTAGACGAAGGCTAAAAGGAGAGCTGGAGACCAGTAATACTGACAGCAGCCTGGGAGCCGGAACGCGGGCGGATCGACTGTGGACAGCAGTAGATGGATGAGACAAGGGAAGACGCCTCGTCTTGGTTGGTCTTAGGTCTCAGGCTTTGGACTTTGAGGGGCAGCGGGCGTCACGACTGCAGGTGGCTGTTGTCGTAGCCCAAGTATTGAAGGTACGTGGAGTCTATGTTTCGTCGTCTGTATTTGGGTGCTAGTAGGTAGGCACAGCATCCAAATGTTAGCGACCTGGATTGATAAGATCCAATACTGATGGACTCGGTGGCTCAACACATCGCCTACTAACAGCGGCAATAGCAACCACCACCACCACGACACAGCAGGTAACGGGCAGTGGGAGCAGTAGCAATAATAGGGGCAAGCTCAACCGCGTCTACACACACACGCGCGTACCTAGTAATCCTAGGAAGTGAACCTTGAAGCCGGCGTCCCTAGCGACAGACAGCACCAGCACGGCAGCACGGCAGCAGACGGGGGTGCGCGTCGGGGGCGACAGAAGCAGGCCCGGGGGCAGCCGTAGCGAGCGGTCGCCGAACTGTTCAGACAAATGATGTCGCGTTCCCGGGGCAAGGCGCAATGCAGCGCATCGGTAGAGGCTCGTCGTCGCTGGAGATGGGATGTGAGATGTGAGGGAGATACTGTAGATGCAGCAGATAGACGGAAGGAAAGGGAACCAGGTCGGGGAGTGGCCGGTTAAGTTCCAGCTCTTCAGCTGTCTGTGCCTGAGCTGTGTGCCTGCTGTCTGTGTCTGTGCTCCTACAGTAAGGTAAGGCATTACACTGATATGGATTACACAAGACAATCTATTATTACCTTGGAGACAGGGACATCCCACTCTGGGTACCAATTGATACGGCAGCCCGACTAAGAGCTAGGAGACTGATTACAGCCCAGGTACATGTACTTGAGCTAATCAAAGACATATCCCCTTGCTTCAACGTGCTTCCAACACGAAGCAACGTCGTAATTACTGCCTGGTTATCATATACTTAGATCTACAGGTGCTGCACTTAGCCGGGAATATGACGATAGTGGACTTGGCGGATTGGAGCGGTTCATGCTCATGGTTCATGGGAAATTAACCGGGCACCGGGCACCGGGCAGCATCAACAACCTCCACACCAATCCCTGAACTGTCGAGGATGATGAAATATGTACATATATGGCTTAGTCGAGATCATCTTAGTTACTTACGTAGGTATCTACAGTAATTACATGGGTGATTACTTACACAATCACAGCAAAGAAACACAACCATCTCGAGTTTTACAACTTCCATCGGATCCAACGTCAGTCAGCGTCCCCCACCACGACGAACCACCTCCACCGCGAAGAACCACACAGCATCCTATGGACGCATAGTACGCGCCAAGACCCTCTCACCATCCTCCCATCCCACCATCTGCAGCACGTGGGTTTCTGCCGGCCAATCGGTGCCCTGCTGTAACGCTAGACGACGACTATTGGCAATGGCCTCTTTGTGCAGGCGGCGCAATCATCCAGATTGCCTGCTGCAGCAACGAGCCGCTCGCCAAATGCGAGTCAGCATGCATAGTACCACCTAGGGAAAATGACTCCAGTAATAACTCGTCCATAAGAATCCCTCCTTTCTCGTCTGGAATTCATCACAGTGAGAGTGAGAATACCTACCATAGGATAAGTCATGTTACGAGTAAACTTAAACGAAAGCCAGTGAGCTCTCACAAAAACCAAACAGATTGGAGAGCGATGGATCCTTACACGAGGTAAGGCAGTAAAGCTGTAACTGTCTGCGAAGTTCTCAACTCGACTCCGCAGAGCACATGTGAATCACGACGGAATGTGGTCAGCTTTTATGGCCTAATTCAATTAAGTAGAATTTGTATTTGATGCTTTTAGCAACAGCAATCGGCCTGAGCTGCCACAGAGAACCTTGCTGTGAGAAGTCCTAGTTGGCAGAAAGTCCAAGCCGAGTCGCACCAACTCAACGTAAATTCTCGTGCGTCAGCGGTAGCGACTCATTCTATCTTAAACTGGGGTTTGCGGGCGACAAGCCGGCTTTCTGGATGGTCCAGACTATAAACGAACTATCAACGGTAGTAGTCTCGCTTAGGACCTCATCAGGACGAGGACAAGTGTATACCTATGTAAATGCTGCACTGAGGATGATGGTCACGGATGGATACGTGGCTTGAGCTACTAATCAATGACGACTCAGAGGATTTAATATTGAATGAGAAGTGTAAACGGAGTCTTCATAGTCTAGGTATCATGTAAGATTTCCAATCAAGTAAGTAAGTAGGTTGATGGAGAATGCTTTGGATATGTGTTGAAAACCGATCTTGCTTATGATGTATATTGCATTCTACCTGCTCCTCTTGCCTGATAAATTCTTGAACTATACTTCTTGTATTCCTATAGCCATTGTACATGGTAGATCAACACCATCACAATGCCAAACCCACCTCGCACCTCACCACCACCCACCAAGCAACCGCATACCTCCCATTACGCAACCCCCCCTCCCAATCGAGTAGTCCCAGGCACGACACAGGACGCATCGTGACACGCACTACCGCACCCACCGCCCCACGCGGCAAGATGAGGCACGCACCCGAAAGCGCCCCGCGCGCCTCGATGCCGCCGCACGCATGCTTCGCGTGGGCGATGGACCGGCACACGGGGATGCGCGTTGCCGGAACTATCTTGCGTTAGCAGCAGTTCCTAGCATTTCCTAGAGCGCGGCCACGTCGTCATGGGCTGCCCGTGGTGCGACCCCTGGGGCCGTTGTGGTTTGAACTTGTTGAGGCTGGGAGACGGGAACCAACGCTTGGTCCATGTTGACGGGGATGTGAGTGCTTGAGCGACGGAGAGAGAGAGTGTGTGCGCAAGAGTACGTCCGTTTTCAGGGGACCTGAGGGAGATATCCCTTTGACACATGTTTCGCTTCTAATCTTAGCAAGCTTCTCGTAAGACGGCAAGATCTTCGCTGCTGCATCTGGAATTCGTTCCCTAAACTATGTCGCGTCGACCTTCATCGGGGGTTTCGTATCGCCAGCCTCTCTTAGCAGGCATTTTCAATGTTGGTTTTCCTCGGCTCGCGTTCTGTGGGCAGTTGTCGTCAGAAGCAGCAGCATAACATCGACGCGACTAAACTAGACTGACAGCCGGATGCTCGGCTTGGCGCCCTCGTTTAGGGTTAAGCTTTGATGGCGTTCCGAGTCTGGCACTTTGAAGTCCCCCTTTTCCCCGACGGGGCTTGTCGATAGAGTTTGTGAGACGCCGCTTCTGTCGATCCCGTTCGGGCCATGGCAGCATGTAGATCCGGGAGACGGCGCAATCTCTTGAATTCCTCCACGCACATAGTAGCTCTCGATGGCCTCCCAGGTCGCTTGTTGTAGTACCTACTGGTCTATCCGTTGGTCTTATGTCATGTGATCATGCTCGACTCATGTCCGTCAAATCAATCTTTGCAATAGAGTTCATCGTAGTCTTGTCGCTTGACGTCATGCTCTTAGCTTTGCCGGCGGATGCATTGCGATACGTTGTTGCAGATCGGGTGAACTTACACAAAGAAGGAAATTTATGGTGAAGTGGTGAGCAGACTGAGCAGTCCATTTCCGTTGTTGATTGTTCTGGATTTGCGTTTTCCCTCTGACCGGGCGGCAAGTTCCCAAGTGACGATTGCTCATACGTATCTCTAGAGTTGAAACGGATCCGCGAGTGAAACGAGTAAAGACTTTGAGTGAGACCCTTCATCTCTACCAAGCCGTTCCCTTCCCAACATCATTGATGACCGGGTCCCTTACCCGACTGGATCTTGAGCTAAATGTCACCAATGGCCTCTTGGCACATTCCCGCCCTCCCAAACAGGTCGTTCCCCCGATCGGCAGCACAAGCCACCTGTCACGGATCCCCTCCCGCCTGGATGTGGCAGCGGCTGCTTGTGGTATCCGTCCAGTCGGGACGCTGACTCTCCACCCGTAGCGCGAGCTTTATGTGATAGACACAATAGCCCTTGTGCCAAGGTAATAGACTATGCTCGAGCCAGATGTTATTCTCCTAGAGTCCGCTGATTATGTCTGTGTGGCATGGAATGGTTTCCGGGAATAACCCATGTTGCCTTGTTGATTTGATGACATGGTATCGCTCTCGAAGCGAGGGTAGAGATCGAGAACACCATGCAGAGTGCCACATGGAAACCCACACTGATCTGCAGCGAAAGTGGCCCAGAGCCGCTCCCCCGCAGTCGTGCTATCTCGGTTCGTGGCTTAAAGACAGACTGGTTGTCCATGGTTGCGGAGGAGGAATGGAAGTCCTCTCGACACATGGGGGAAATGTCCCCGTTGACCTCATGTGCCGGGCCACGCGAACATGTGAGGTCGGCCTGTGCCCTCACCCGGATGGTCCCTTGGGAAGCCCAATGGACTCGGCCGACGGGTGAGCAACGCACCGCGACGCAAACGTTCGTGCGCCGGCCGGTTGTCCATCCCCAGCTGGCCACGACGCCTTGACTCAACCCGTCTGAGACAACATATGTCACTGGAATGTGGTCTCCAAATGCCGTCCTGGGAACGACCCTACCGGATGAAGTGAATCAAATTGTTTGAGAAACAGCCGTTGCTGTAGCCAGTGCGCTCTGAGCAACCTGCCAAGCCAATCATACCGTTGATTGCTCACAGTAGCTCGTGCGGCAAGCAGCACGACAACCCCCGACCATCACGACGACACCCAAATAACCTCCAGCCGGACTGTCTCCACACTGACGAAGGCGGCTAACAAGTAGCAAGCCAGACACTGCACTGGCTTCATCGCGGAGCCTGGCGGACTATCGTTGCCAACGGATTCATACTTTTCCAGTAAGCTAGATCCGATAAGCCTGGCATGATGGCGTGGTGGGTACGGCGTTCGTGCGGAATTTGTTGTCGTCACCCGCAGCTGGGATCTATATGAGGCGTCACCTCGTCGACTCCCCCATGGTAGATCTGCATGAAGCTTTCCCACCTAATCACCACTCCTCTTATAATATCAAAGAGCATCAACATTCAGCTCTTGGAAAGCCATCTTCATTGCGCGTCACATCCTTCAGTCGTTGTCCGGTTGTACGATCGATCTATAGGCGAGATCCGCGGTGTTCGAAAATGTCGTCAACCATGACCTATAAGATGAACTACCCCATGGAGCAGCGGATGGCCGAAAAGGGCAATGGCCCCGACAAACAGAAGCGCAGACCGTCAGCACTGACAATATCGCCCTTCGACGCGACCGAGCTGGAGAGAAGGCTATCTGTTGTGCGAGCAGAGCGGGGTGATAACTCTGTCGAGTCATCTCAGACCGAACCGGCCCAACAGCAACAACTTCTGTCACCCACATACCAGCTCAAGAAGGAGGCATCCAACGGCCATAACAATTCTGCATCCCCACGAACCGTTGTCGCCGCAGAGCCATCTCCGAAAGGACGGTCGCCAAAACCTAGGAAAGATTCGACAACCGTTGAGACAGCCCCTCCCAGGAGAGGCAGCATCTTCGACCGATTCAGTTTCAAGGGGTCCAACCTTACCGAGAAAGACGAAGAGCCAGCTCCCACAGCCCCAGCAGCCCCCGCATATCGCCATGTCCCCAGGTCGGCAGCCGCTTCGTTTGCTCGAACGACGACCGTCGCAACTGTCTCGCAGAAGGCTCAGACGGTCGCGAAGACAAGCCCGACAGGCCACGGACCAAACTCCGCAGGCAATGCCCCATACGAACAAAACAAGGCGTATAGAAGGGCGCAGAGTCTCTGCAGCGGTAGACCATTCGACCGCAACAACGCTCAATTCCACCTCACAGTCCTTGAAACCACAGCAGAAGTCGACGAGGAGCCAACCAAGCCGAAAGCTCGACATAGCCTTCAAGGGCAGACTTGGACTAGATTTGACGGACTTGATAACAACGGCAGACGGATGAGCACTGGAAACATGAATGGGTCAAAGGCCCGGGGTTCAGATATGTCGAACGGTATGCCGCCGTTCAGGCGAGATTCCAACGGCATGGCGGGCCAGAAGCGGCGAGGCTCGACAAGCTCGAACTCAAACCCTTTCAGACGAGACTCGGACGCTTCGACTCCTGGCCGCCGAGACTCCTCCATCCCAGCATCTCCCTTCAGACAAGACTTCGACAACGCGAGCCGCCGAGGCTCGGAAAACGCACCAACGTCAAGGAGGCCTAGTGTCGTAGCAATGGGAGAGCGTCGGTCAGTTGACTGGTCGCAAAGCGATGAACCGGTGAAGCACTCGGCAGTTGGTGCGGCCAAAGCAGACTCAAAATGGAGCTTGAGAGGAAGACTCGGCAGCGTTAGCAAGCAGGGCCGCGATACACGAGAAGTTCTTCTTCTATCCGATGAAGAGGCTGATCCACCAGTACTGTCGAAGTCCCCGAAGAACAGCTTCATGTCTCGTTTCAAACGTTAGCCATAGAGAACACAAGCATACGACGAAACCCAACCTACCATCCAAACAGTCTCTCATTAATAACTACACAAAACACTCCGGGATAGGTGATGGGTTGACCCAGCCAACCTGGATAATAGGATCAGTCACTTCCTAAAGCGCCATGCTACTCATCGGGTTTCCTCAGCCATCAAGCGCTCGATGAGTTTCGTATCCTCCTTGGCAAGCTGTTGTCGCAAAAGAGTTGTCACGTCGGCTTCCGAATCCTGGGCCTCCATTAAGTGTAAGATCAACTCTGAATACTCTCGCACGGCGTCTCCGTCTTCACCATGCGCTCGCCTCGCTTTACGCAGGGCTTCCTTTCCATTCTGTATTCCTATGTCATGGTTCCATTTTTCTTTGTTCTGCATCCCCTTCAGCAGAGAGGCGGGTATACCGCGATTCTGTGAGCCCGTATCAGGGGGCGGGAGAGTTGCGGCGTGGATTTGAAGCAGCATATCTGGTAGGCTAGGATATTTCTGGAAGAGGAGACGAAGTTTGTCAGAAGTCTCCAAGGCGCGAAAAGGATTCGTGGGGTCGTGAGTTTCGGCGGCAACATGAGATTGAGTAGTATCCGCAGAGTTTGTGGGTTCGGGCATGGGCTCGGGGCCTGATGGATGGTTTTCGCGATGTGTCTTATTACACGCGACAGAACAGCTTACAGAAGCATAATATTAGCCTTGGACATCCTAGGAGGATTTGAGGATGAAACAAATTGCATACTTACTAGGGAAGATAACAACGAGGGCATTTGTACTTTGACGTATTTACGTTGCATACTCCACATAATGAAGTCTTCGCCGCTGTAGTTGTCGCGCCGCTGTCGCTTGCTTGTGACTGAGGGTCATTATCATTACTCGGAGTTTCGCCAGCCAACGCTAGGTTCTGTGTGCTGGTGGTCAGAGCAGCAGCTGCTATTGATTCTTCTGTCTCGTCTCGGCCAGGCTGGTTATCGAGCGAAGTCGACATGGCTATCCTAAGTCGACGCGATGAAGTTTGGTGACGGGTTTAAAAACATTAAGAGTGATACAGGTGCATTGCCCAGGAACTGCCCCGCGCCCAAAGCCGAAAAGTAGCTTTTATTGTGGGTCCGCTCGGGAGTTGTCAGGGACTTCTTGCATCATAGCTCTCGCATTACTAATGCTCGGCCTATCACGGTTATGAATTACAAGTCAGCGGCGAAAAGCTGAGAGCCGACAAACCACATTAGCAAGCGTGGCTAGAGGCATTTTGCGATAAACGTCTTCATTCCAACACCTCGACCTGTACTCCTCGTTTTCCTACAGATCACCATGGCGTCGCTGAGAACCCCCAGACTGCTATCACGAGCGCTGGCTGCCGTGCCGCGGCCGGTGACAGAGAAGCCGATCCGAGCAGCGCCGCGATGGGCACGGCAGTTGAGCACCCAGACCAGACTCCCTTCCGTCACTGCCGGTGCCCGACCGCGGACGCGACAACTGCAGCGCTCTGCCCCAAGCATCGCGGGTGTCGGAAGCGGCGTGCGAACTATCTTCATCCAGACCGAGAACACCCCGAATGCCGATGCGCTTAAGTTCCTTCCGAACCATCGAGTTGTCCCTGCCGAACTCAACACGCCTTTCATCGAGTATCTCAACCCACGATCGACGATTGCGCCTCCATACCCGTCGCCTTTGGCTGCCAAGCTCATGAACATTGATGGGATTACGTCCGTCTTCTATGGTGCCGACTTCATCACAGTCACCAAGGCTGCCGACGCCAACTGGGCACATGTTCGGCCCGAGATCTTTGCACTCATCACCGAGGCTATCACGTCCGGCGAGGCCATCGTAAACATTGTGGAGCGCAAAGAGGGCGAGGCTGTCACAGAGGAAGAGCAAGACAGTCTTGCCTACAATGAGGACGACAGCGAGGTGGTGGGCATGATCAAGGAACTGCTCGAGACAAGAATCCGGCCAGCGATCCAGGAAGATGGCGGAGATATTGAGTTCAGGGGATTCGATGACGAAGGAATGGTGCATCTAAAACTACGAGGCGCATGCCGCACTTGCGACTCGAGCACCGTAACCTTGAAGAACGGAATTGAGGGCATGCTGATGCATTATGTGAGTTTTCTCTCAACATGGAACATGTGGTCGCGGTCAATTTGCTAACACAATGATCCCAGATAGAAGAAGTGAAAGGTGTGAACCAAGTGCTGGATCAAGAGGAGGAAGTTTCTTTGCAGGAGTTTGCGAAATTTGAAGAAAAGCTGAAGCTACAGAAAGGCGTAGCCCAGCCTTCGGTAGCATAGGGGTTTCCCCCCCTTACTCTTGTAGAATATCTAGCATTAGACGGGAAACTCATGATACCCACGGATGACAAACATCGCTACCTCTTCGATCAGGCGGTTTCACTTGATTAGGAGCGTAGTGAGTCTCATAATTGACACCATTGGTCTTGAATATTGTAACCCACGGTCACCTTGAAGTGGTTGTTATGGCGTGTGCAGCTTGGCCTTGGCCATAGGTAGTTCTTATGATGCCTCAGCGGCACTTATCCCTTAGGCATTCATATATTATCACGGGAAAGACGAAGCCGCGAGGAACGTCAGCTCCTGATGGCTGTCGCAAGCTTGTTCTCAATTCGACGATGAAAAGCAGGATGGGACGCGAATCCAGCGGACCATAGGAACCACGGTGGCACTTCCAAGGTCCCGTGGTGCTGTGACTCCATCGGTGGCGCGCACGCCTGCAGGAAACGTCTGGCCCCGGCTCCCACGAACGTTTCACGTCCCTTTGAGCCGCCAAGAATATTGTCGTCGAAATGGTCTAAAGTAAGAGCAACGCTGGAGAGCCTCTGTAGTAGAGATGGCCCAGCTCTAGCGGTAGCCCGCGAGTGTACCAAGGCTGCCGGGGGCGTGGATTGCGTAGGATGGATGCATGTGCTACTGTTCGTGCTACTGTATGGAGGTGCAGTCCAAGTGCAAGATAGAAATCCGGGGTAAATTGCTTTCGCCTGACTGGATAGTATTGTCGATGTGGACTAGAGGCTAGAGCTTGGGGCCTAGAGGTAGATCCATCCCGGGGCGGGGTGTCTCCACTTGCTCGTCTTGGGCCTGAAGGATACGGGATTTAGTGAAGGGTGAGCATCAGGCATGACGAGGCAAATGGTGGCATGTAATCGGGATGACGGCAGCTTGATCGAGGGCCTAATCAATGTCATGTCTGCGGGCGCATGAGGTGGCGGCGAGAGTACGAGTACATGTAGTTGCTGTTCATGATGTGGTGTTTCTAGGGTCGTTGCAGGTCGTTGCAGCTGGAGGTCGTTGCAGATTGGGGGGCACGGTAGTGTGCCGTTGAGCATCCATGGCTTCAAGGTTGCTTTCATCGTTCTTGGCTGGTTATTCCTAAGAGGGCAATTTTAGTCCGAGGCCCAGAATAATGAAAATGAATGATTATTGAGTTATGAAGATGATTCAATGCCTGGGCTAACTTCAGCAATGGGTAGTAGATGTGTTCGTAGCTGCAGTGCTCGTTGATCAGTACTGGATCCAATGCTTGGTGCGTTTGTTGTCTCCCCCTCTTGATTTGGAGATTAATGGTGCCTCATTTCGTCTCTTCTGGCGTTTTCTGACGGCATCGCTTGGGAGCGAAATGACGGTTTCCCGGATCGTCTCGAGTTTCAGCTGTTCGGTCTCAGCACTAATGTGTTGGGATTTAGGCTTTGGCACGCGGCTCCTCGGTACATGTACGGTACTCGACGGTGTCGATCGCCGCTACGTAATTGCCATCGATGTTCAGTCAGTAGAAAGGCAGCCCGTCACTGTCTGACCTCGTCGAACCCTTCTAAACCCTCCGCTTGAGCCACTGGGTTAGTCAATCAACCGGAGCTTGGTTCTCGATGCATGCTGTTACGCTTTCATGACGCACCACCGTAAAATCATTTGCTCCGTTGAAACCTCGAGAAGACCTTCACCCCGCAATTGCGCTTGACCCTAGAGCTCCTCGGCTCCCACCATCGCACGCCCTTGCCCTGGATTGTTTGTCTCAGTGTCACCTGCTGGCAACTTCGTGGCAACGTGGTCATGGTCGATTGCGGCAGAGGCCAACCTCCTTAGGGCCCAGCGATGAACGTTGTAGCCACGAACGCCAAGGCTTAGAAATGTCTCCTTAGGATGTAGTCGTAGATTTTGACGAAGTGTCGCGATGCCACATGCAGCCCTTCAGGGTCAGCAGCATGTAGCGCTGGCACTCGAGGACACCTCAGCAACTGTCATTTCTCTTAGCCCCCCGTTTTGTGGACGCTACGAGCGATGCGATGATGATGAGGCTGGTGAGTAAAATGTTAGATATCCGCAACTCAATCTGCTTGACAGTACCTTTGTTGCTTCCACGTACTGTGTGGCTAGGATCCAAGGGTCCAATTGCGGAATCGTTCGCGATGGAATCCTGGAAACATGAAGAAGGCGTCCCCTGCTCCTGTACGAATACAGTGTAGAAGTTGAGAGAGGAGCGGGGCATGTACGGGCAAGGGGTTGACGAGGGTTGACGAGGGTTGACGAGGGTTGGAGGGCCGGAGAGCTGGTCAAAGAGCCAACCATTGGCCACCAGGCTGGGTGCGCCATGAAGCAACCGTAGAAATGAGAGGGTGTGGAGGTGGCTCTATGATGTCCCTGTGCCGCCCTGAGAGAACACACTCGAAAGAAAGGGAAGAAGCCTGAGGCTTTGGTCGTCCTTGTCACCGGATCTTTAGCAACAGTATTCGTACAGTCGGACTCCAGGTGCATGGCTTGGAGGCTTGGAAGCTTGTTGAGCCAGTGGCGTGTGCCCTCCCCGGTCTTCCTCACTCCGGGCCCTGAACGGGGCTGGAATGGTGGATGGACGACGCACGGAGCTTCTTCCGAGCAATGTGTGGAGCATCCAATCCGCTTTCACTGCAACAGCGAGAAGCATCCACCTCCCGAGTCCCGTCGAGTGTCGAGCATGGAGCGTGTGGAGTGAGAGAATGATGGAGACAGGAGGAGGTTGTTGTTGTTGTTGTGACGAAGGAGGCGACGGAGGCGCGGGGCCAAGCGGGGAGCGCGCTGCCGGCTGCTCGTTGACGAATATAGTCCCATATTATGCTCTCCTGCTGCAATTCAATGCAATGCAATGCCAATGCGATGCGACGGGAGCCCTCCATCCCGCTGCTTCCAGTCTCCGAACCTGCTCTGGAGCCGTCCATGGATGGTGTTAATAGTGTCGAGTTAAGCCGGACTTGCACTCCCAGGACTCGAGGGTCTGGGAGGCAAGATCCATGGCTGTTGGTAGTGGCCAATGAGAGTACGTGTTCGCCGCCCCGACTGGGGTCCACTGGGGTCCACTGGGGGCCCACTGGGGGCCTCTGGGGTCCCCTGGCCTCCACTGGCTGGCCCCGTTTCTAAGGCCATGAAGGCTAAGAGTGAGGTGCACGGAAGGAAGCTTTAGGTTCCCTCCAGGTCCAGTCCAGCTCCAGCCCAGCCCGTCCTCCGCATCCATCCCGGCTTCCATTGGATCCAGTCAAGAGCTCGAGGGCGTCCATGGAGGCCGTGTTGGTAATGGTTCAACGCAACGGCGGCGTTTCCCATCAGCTAAGTTGTATTCGTAACGTGCCTACCAGCTTGCCTCGTTCTTCGTAATATATCATCGCCCGCGTGCAATTGCCCCTCTTTCCGTTGCGCTCCAGAAAAGCATATCAAGATCAAGCTCCCCACCCCCGGCTTCAAAGACTCCAGTCCCCGGCCTCCAGTCCCCCGGCCTTCAACTCCGACCTTACTGCAGTTGCTTAGCAGCCCAGCCAAAAGCTTCCCTTAGCTCTGCCCCGGTCTTGGTCTCCGTCGCCCCTACTTTTCGACATTTCGACATCTCGACGTCGTTGACAGCTTGCTTAGCAGCCGTCGAGGCATCGGCCTTGGGCGCATATCTCCATATACGAATACAACAGCCCGGGTAACGGATGCGCAGTGCAACGCGGAGAGACAGCCAGTCGCCTAGACAATCTATCTACAAAGCGTCTCCCTCCGCCCAGTCAGTACTCCAGATTCCATCCATCCATCCAGGGCTGCAAGCTGTCAAAAGACGCTGTCCTGCGGCTACCCACCACTAGAGACGCCTGTGCACAGCGGATCCACCCACTGAACCACTGGAACCACCCGACTGAACTTACCCGCAGCCCGTCCGAGGATTCAGCACCAGGACGGCAGTATCCCCTCCCACCCATACCGCCCTGCGCCAGCCATTTCGACGACCTCTCCTCTCAGCCAGCGGCACTACGACCTGGTCTCGTGTCGCAACAAAACCATTCCCATCACAACACGGCAGCCCAGAGCGCAGCGCAACGCAACACGACACATTGCAGGGCACCTTGCAACGCACGCTTGCAAAACGCACCCTGTGCTCCTCCCCCGCTTTCCGTCCGCTTACCGTCCGCAATCCTCCACGTCTCGTCTCCATCTCTCCTCCGTCTTTGCGCCTCGCCGTCTCCTATCTCCCGTCTCACGACTTCACCTTCCGTGGTCCCTGGCCTGACTTGGATTCTTGGACCCTCACCCTCCGTCACCCTCCACTCCATCGCCGCGACCCGCCGCCGCAGCGAGCCTCCCGTCCGTCCGTCCATCTTGCAGCAGCCTCGGTTTCTCCGTCTCCCAGTCGCCTCCAAAGACTCTCTTCTCCCCGCCGCACAGCAAAGCGTCAGACAAAACGCCAAAGTATAGACATAAACGCAGACGCAGACGCAGACGCCAAGCACCGTCACCCATCCCGCGTCTTCTTCTACTCTTCCGCTCTCTGCTCTGCGTGGCGTCGTTGTCCTTTTGCGCGCCTCTTTACCAGCCCTCCGCCAACAATGGGCCTCGAGTAGTTAGTTCCCTTTGTCGTCGCAACACGTCCCAAGCTTCTTCGTCTCCGTCTCCGTTTACCGTCCACGTCCACATCAACCTCATCTCTCAACCGACTTCCTCTCGCGAATGGGCAGCCAGCTTGCTCTTGCGCCTCTCGCCATACCTTATTGACTGCTTCCATCTTTTCCTTTGGGCTTTGGGTTAGACGCGCCGGTTTAGACATATTATACCCCATTGTTATCTCCCGACATTAATCGCCTTACCTCAACCCCATCAATCCTCCGTTTGCCGACACTTTGCCACTGCCGTTGAGACTTGTCAGTTTGCCGTCAGGGGATCGCCACTGTCGAAGCAACATTCTCGTCCCAGCTCTCTTTCACGAACTTTTCATCATTTAACGCTTGTTACGACCTAGAGTTTGGCACTCTTCCACGCCCCGATAGACATACTTGACATTTACGTCTCTGGTAAGCAAGCCAACTCCCCAAATTCCACAGCGACGACTTGTCTCAGATGCGATGCGGTCCGGTGCAGGGGTGACGAAGCCGTTGCTCAACAGCCGCATCACTGCACGGCTGCGCAAGGCTCTCAATGCGATGCGCACGTCGTTCGTTCAAGGTGGCACGGGGCTTTGTTTCCCCTCACCGAAATGGGACACCCGGCCCGGCCGTTCGTCTCATTGCCGCGACGCACCCAAAATGTTAATCAACCATCGTGAGATCGGCCAGCTGACCAGTCACAGATATTTGCTCAACCCCCCAAAATATAGTTCAAGATCGCGCCTCTTCACCCTGTGCTCACATTATCGTCACTTTTCACACCACTCAACCCTCCAACCTCACACCCTTGTCGCAGGATCGCTGAGACTCGAGTGCTGTCCTTGACACCAAGTCCCCGTCAATCATCTGTTGCCGCGCGCTCTGAACAAAAGGTCAGTGAAACGTCATTCACGAAAGAGACTATCGGGAGACATCGACGACCTACACAATCATCTTTGACCAAGACGATGAGCTCTGGTCTCAATAGCGGCCCGCCTTCAAGACTGGGCCAAGGCTCCTTTCCCACTCCCACAACCAGCAGTCAAGCTCTTCTTATCGAAAAGTTAAACGCCAGAACTTCGACGCCAGATTCAGAAGCCCTTACAAGCTCCGACGACGAAGGCGATCATCGCCAAGAATCAAGTCAGCCGGCCACGCAGCCTCACAAGCCAGTTCGACGATCCTCCTGGCTGAACGAAACCTCGCAGTCGCTGGGTCGCCCTCGGAAGGAGTCATTCGCTAGTAATTCCATGTCGCCCACCGCATCTCATCCCACTACACCTTCGGCCGAATCAGGATCGGGAACTTGGGGTTCGCATTCTGCATCCTCCGCAATGGGTCGTGCTCCTGGCGCCGGGGCCTTCACCTGGGGTAACGGTATCTGGAATACAGACCGCAAGGACCCTCCTTCTCGGCTTAGTGAAGTTTTGCCGTCGCCTACTTCTACCATGCCTCCGGGAAGTTCCTTTTTCGGGTCCGAAACTCAAACATCGCCCTCGTCACGAGAGCCGGCGCAAAACTCGCAAATTCCTTTTGCGATCCCTCTGCATCCAACTCCAAAGACTTACCGGTCGCAGTCGTACTCGGTTGGACAACTAGATCCTGAGACGACTCCCCCCGCAGTTATGACCTCCTCTGCCGTTCTCGGACGTGCCCGGCATCCTGGACTTCAGCATCGACCATCCCGGCCTAGCATGCTGAGCGAGATGGCAAACGACGGCGCGATGCTAGGTAAGGTGAAGGAGGTTGATGACGACGAGGATGAGAGATCCAACGAGTCCCTCCAGGGATCATTCCACCAAACGGCGGAAGCAAAGACCATAGAGATCCTTGCGCGGGAAAACGCCATGCTTCGCCAGCAGCAGCAGTACAATGCTCGCATAAGACCCCGTGCGCCGCCTGTTGCAAACTATCTCGGGAACGGCTATGCGTCAGTCCCCGAGGAATCTGATTTTGCTGTGGATGAACTCGACGAGGCCAACGAAGCGGGTGAGGCTTTAGCCAAACGGGCAATGAATCGTCGCATGAGCGAATACGGTGCGGGGCAGTTTCGCTCTCCTTTTGGCTTGGAAAACCGTAAGAACGACAATGCCAACTTGAAAAAGGCCCTTTGGTCCACCTCGTACGGACTTCCTAGCCCGGACATCTCCCAGAGCAGACGGCATTCTTTTGCCAACATGCCTACTCGACAAGGATCGATCGGCTCCATCCCTGATGCTGGTGCAGGTCTTGAGGCTTCGATAGCGGACCTACACCTTGCTCAGGATTACCCCCCTGGGTACCCCGACCCTGCGAGCTTTGGGGCCAACAACAATGGTATGTAAACGATGATCTGACAATCAAGATCGAGGCTAATATTCCGACTAACAGCTGCATATTTTGGTGGAGGAGCCAGCCTCGGGAACCCGTTCCCACCGGCCTTCAACAACCCATACCCATCGCCATATGGCTTGACAAACTCATATGCCAACCGTGCGCCTTCGCCACAACGCAACATATATGGCCTCTCGCAACCCCGCCACAACCAACTGCTTCACGTTGTTTTGTTCAAGTGCGCACGAGCTGACGTCTTTTACATCCAAGAAGGCACTGGGTTGACAGTGAAGCCGGGCGACCTCGTGATCGTCGAAGCCGATCGCGGTACTGACCTTGGCACCGTCGCAAAGGACAATGTTGACTGGCAATCGGCCAAGGATTTAAAGGAACACTACGCTGAAGAGCAGTACAAGTGGCTCATGATGTACTCGCAAGGCGCAGCCGCCGCACAAGAAGGTGCTGGTGCCGGTCTGCTCGCATCCGCCTCTGGCCTTCAAGGGAGTGCCGTTGGTGGTATGGGGCCTCAAAACCAACACCATATGCAAGAGCCGAACGCTGGCGAGCTGAGACCAAAGCTCATCAAGCGTCTCGCTCAGAGCCACGAAGTGCAGTCCTTACGGGACAAGGAAGGCCAAGAGGCAAAGGCTAAGAGAGTTTGCATGCAAAAGGTCAAGGAACATGGCCTGAACATGGAGATTCTTGATGCCGAGTTTCAGATGTAAGTTTCCCTGCCCTCTTTACGAAACGGGTGCTAACGTGATCCCAGGGACTGGAAGAAGTTGACTTTCTACTACTTTGCGGATTCCTACATCAACTTCAACTCGTTGGTCACAGATCTGTTCAAGATTTACAAGACGCGTATCTGGATGTCTGCGATCAACCCTGCGTCGTTTGCCAGCCCAACCCTTGGTATCCAGGCCCCCAGCGGTGTTGGACCTGGCGCTGTGGGTGTCGGGCGTGCTTCGAGTGCAAACGATCGGCGTCAGAATCAGCAGACTCAAGAACAGCAGCAGGCGTCGGCATTCACTGCTGGTGCACGAGACAATCGCGCATTCCAGCCATCGTTTGCTCCAGCTTACCGCGGTGAGCGAAACGTGCCGCTCTCTGGTTACCCGCCGTCCAACAACCCCTACAACCAGATGAACCAATACGGGGCCTTCGGAAATGCTCGAATGAACATGCCCTATGGTTCTGGGACAAGCCCGAATTTGGAGGGCTTTCAAGGAGGACCATTCCAACAGCCTCCGGATTATGCGGCAATGATGCGCAACCGTTTCCCCAACGCGCAATCTGGCCCAAGCCCGGCACCTCATTCGCAAGTCCCTTCTCAGAACGACTGGGCGGCCTCATTTCAGTCTTTATCACTTAACTCTCACTAAGCGTGAAGTCGTGGGTGGCCGCCACATGGCAATGTGTGAGTAGTCATGGACGACTGCGCAATCTTTCAAACCAAGATGCAGATGATGAAAACAACGTCGGAAAACAAACATGGGGATTTACAGCATACATGATCGAGAGTCTGATTCGAGAAGAGATTGATGATTTACACTCGTTTGTTGGAGTTTACAGGCAGCCTATTCTCGGCAAGTTACTTTGCGACACAGGCCTGAGAATGTTCATCCCTCTTTTCATTGAGGCTTTACCCAGGACCACATCAACGGCCGGTTTATTATTATTATTTACGTTACGAGAGGAGTGAGAGGGAACAGAAAGACGATATCAATGGCTTTTGCTCAAGGTGAGATTATAGACAGAGAGAGAATCAAGGGTTGCGCATTCATGTGTAACACTAATATGCAACCAAAAAGGGAACTGCTTGGGTATAGCTGGGCCTTGTACGACAAAGATTTCTTCACACACAATGGTCTGCTTCTTCGACTTCTTCTTCATTTGCTTCTACTTCCAGGGAGGTCTTGGAATGCATTATTAGGTACCTAGCTTTTAGTCGCATCAAGAGGATGTCTAAAATTCAGATGATTTGTATTACTGCATTCATGCACTATTTTGTGCGACATAAAAGATCACCTCGGGATGAAGCCCAAATCCTTACCTTTCGTGTCCTGACTTCTGTTCTATCTAAGTTGTGCTGGTGCCTTAAGGTGATTGGCCTTGCACTGAAACCAAAGGGGAAGGAACAGGAGGAGCTTCTTTGGGGCTGCCCCTGCCCCTCAACTTCCACCCCCGACTTCAAAGTCTTCAACACGCCTCCTAGTACCTAGATGCGAAGCGACGTGAAAACAAAGCCAAGCAAGGATGGCGCCTCGAACGCGAAAGAGAAAGGCCTCAGCTACTGGTGAGCTAAGCTGGCCGCACTTCCAACGCGACACTTGGCTAAACCGCAGGAAGACACAAATGATGGAGAGGATCTACCTCCGAAGACGACCACAGCGCGAGCTCCACGGAAAGCGCCAGCCAGATCACGGAAGCAACTCCAAACCGACATTACCGGGGATGGTTTGCAAGATGGTAGCAGGTCACTTACCCCTGGTGCCTCTCAAACCCACACAAGTTACTGATGCTCCTCGATACAGACAGGGCTTTGATGCAGCCAGCGCTTTGAAGAAGCGCAGGCTCAACCTAAACGACGCGAGGAAGCAGATACAGAAGCAAGGAGACGATGTGATCAAGTTCATTGAGCAGCAACTGAAACTCACGCCGTATGTTCTTTCTCATGACCAACTAGGAGGCAAATGTCCCTGACTCTGCATACACAGGTCTGTCTTCGACAAACGCATGATTGACGACGAGTTGGCTCCCGAGCTTGCGAATGTGTTGCCGTGGATGAGCACTTCGGCAGCCAACAGAGTGCAGCCATCTCCACAAGAACCACATTCAACGGCAATCAACATACTGGACGAGCTTCAGACCCTCTTAAACCAGAACGAAGACCTGAACAATCGCAACCACGGTATCAAACAGCCTGACTGGATGCGCTGGGCGCAAGACTCCAAAGAACTTAGCGAGCTGAATCACCACGTCATGGCAATTTCAGCCAAGACTGTCAACCAGATCATTTTGCCAGATTTACATGCATTGTCCAATATGTTGCCAGAGAATGCTGGTGACATCGAGGCGATGGCTTGGGAACTTATGGAGGAGGGGAGTCCGAAGAAGGATGAGGAAACATGGGGAGCAACGGCACAGAGTCTGGTGAAGGCGTTCACGAGAGTTCTTAGACTGTTGCCAAACGAAATGAACGAAGGTGAACGAACTCGATAAAATGCGTTCGAGGCCGGGATTTGACAGGAACAATTGGGCGATTTGGGTTGGAGCATTTGCTTGAGTTTAAGTTGTTACGGGGATTTATCATGGTTCTGGGTGACAATGACTAGAAGAACTCATGAGGTTGAAGTTAGTTGCTAAGTACATGTTAATGTGGATGGGTGGATTCAACAGAAGCTAGCCATCGCCCTAATGTGATTCTCGGTGACGGAGTGCCTCACCTTGCTGACTCATTCACCATCGCACACACCTGATGAGAGGGTTGGAGGGCACTTGGGGCGGGCTGAGGGGCATATCCCACCGCGCTAACCCCCGATAGGGCTGGCGCGTCGCTTAACCCACAAACCGACAATGTGTGCCCTCAATTTTCATCTCCCGCCCGACTTTGCAACCTTTGACAATTTTCGACACACTCGTCGCTACTACTAACCCCAACGGCAGGAATCTCACCACACAAGCCGGTACGCAACAGCCCCTCGAGCACGCTCGACCCCTTCCTCTCTTCCTTCCTACCGCTCATTGAGGATCTCGTCACTGACATCTGCCCGTTTCCGCCGACTACAGCCACGATGGGTGCCCTCAAATATGTCGAAGAGCTCCAGAAGAAGAAGCAGTCCGATGTGATGCGCTTCCTCCTCCGAGTGCGCTGCTGGGAGGTGCGTTGAAACAACACTACACTCGAATTCTCGCTGTGGACGAGCGCCTCTCCCCTCTTGCAGTGTCGGTGTCGCCGTGGTTTCGGGGAGCAATCCTCGCGACCCTGGCGACCGCTGACCGAGGGGAGATGCGGCGCTCGTTTCTTGCTATACACTCGTTGAACATTGCTGAGAGTGCATCAATATAGCTCCGTCAATTGAACGTCATCCACCGCGCCTCGCGTCCCTCGCGCCTCGACAAGGCCCGCCGTCTCGGATACAAGGCCAAGCAGGGCTATGTCATCTACCGCGTGCGTGTCCGCCGTGGTGGCCGCAAGCGCCCCGTCCCCAAGGGTGCCACCTATGGTAAGTTCTACGAAGCTCTGCAAATTGCGCATTGGACGAGTGCGCGAGACGAAAGATGTGATGGCTAACGTGCTTCGTCAATAGGTAAGCCCACCAACCAGGGTGTCAACCAGCTCAAGTACCAGCGCTCCCTCAAGGCCACCGCCGAGGAGCGTGTCGGCCGCCGCTGCGCCAACTTGCGCGTCCTCAACTCGTACTGGATCAACCAGGACTCGACCTACAAGTACTACGAGGTCATCCTCGTCGACCCCCAGCACAAGGCCATCCGCATCGACCCCCGCATCAACTGGATCGTCGCCCCCGTGCACAAGCACCGCGAGTCCCGCGGCCTCACCGCCACCGGCAAGAAGTCGCGTGGTCTCAACAAGGGCCACCGCTACAACAAGACCCAGGCCGGCCGCAGAAAGACCTGGAAGCGACACAACACCCTGTCGCTCTGGCGCTACAGGTAGACGACCTCCAGTGGGTCGTGAGATTTGGAGGACGATTTTTCTCCGAGTGCAGTGGATCTGGTTTGGGCAGGGCATGCTTGGACCCTGGGGAGTCGGGAACCTCGTTTGGTAGCAAAAGTGGAATCAAAATAATTCCGATGATGATATTTAAACAAAAGTTTTCGGCGGGAATCCTTCGTCTGTGACCAAAGTCTAGGTACTGTGATATCCATGTGGCGCGTGCGTATTGACGAGTCCCCCGTCCGCTCTGTTACATGCCGTACCACGGAAAGACTAAACCTCGCGATCTTTTGAAACCCTGTCGCCCTGTGTAAACTCCAGACTGTTTTAATCTAACCTTGAATCGTGGGTATGGCAATCTCCGAGCCCTGAGATTTACTAGGTCAACCCTAAGCCATCTTCGTATGAGAACTCCACGAAATTCCTGCTTTACTGTGCGCGTCTTTGTGGATTTTTGGTAGCTAGAACTTCAACTTAGAAAGGAAGGTGCATAACATTCACTACACCGATGAACATCTCGCAAGTCTGGGTCAAACATCTACACACCTCACGGTTGAAGAAAAGAAGTTAACAAGCAAAACCCTGAATTTAAAACCTAGTCTAAATACAGGCAGGGACGTCCTCTTTTTCCCTCAGCCAGCAAGCTGAACCTGAGTTGCAGGGCACTGAGCCCATCCATCCGTGAGGATCTCCACGTCCCTGTTGAAAAGCAGAACTGTCCGTTCCGAAACTCATACAAACACTCGAAAGAAAAAGAAAAAGAGCAAAGAGCTCCGGTGTGTGTCGTTGTCGATTAGTAGGCATTTATCCATAGAAGTGGAACAAAAGCCACGTGGTCGAGTCCCTCTCGGGGAGTAGCACACACCGAGCTCAAGTTAACCGAGGAAACAATGTCGTCTGCATGGACCTTGCTCCAAGAGGAAGAGACCTCCCTGGGGAGTGAAGGGTGCAGAGGCAATCGAATGTCGTGAAGGAAAATCTCTTTGTCGTTAGGCGTTTAAATCGCGTATGTCGTGACTACCAAAACAATTGGTCATGGGTCATGATACCGGTCTTTTATCCGCGGTAGACGAGGTGAAATTCTTGAAGATCATGAGACTGAAATTCGCAAGTAAATCGAGATGAAGAAAAAAAGAAAAGGAAATAGTCGTCTATGCCGATGGTGGTGATCTTGATGATCCAAGTACAGGTACACGTCGTGACTGTCGTCCCGCTAGCTCAGTAGGTTGCTCGTTGTCGCCTCCACGTAGAGCAACTGAGAGGTAGTCAAAAGGCTCTGAGCCGACTGTAATTTTGGACTCCCTTCCTATAGTGTACACACGAAAGCGAGCTCTTGGGCTGCTGTGTTGATCGGTTCGAGATGTTTGTGGCGGCGGCAAAGAGCCCGCGCCTTCGAGGCATGTTGGTGCTTATTGTGACAGAGCAAAGAAAATCGTCAATTCATGGCGGTGTCGTAACCATGCTGCATGAAACTGCATGCCACCCAAGAACAACCAAGAAAATCAATTGGTTGAGCATCGTTATACAAGCAAATCATGTATGGGTGGCTGGTGTGCTTGAAGAGAAGTATTTTACACCCAGTGCGCCTCATTATCCTCGGCCGAGTTGCCGTTGGAAGAACGCGAGGGAGTGAAGTTGCCAGGGGTTCTCTGATTGAACTGCGGCTGCTGAACTGGTCCACCGGCCGGAGGCGCAGGGACGGTTAGGACAGAGCTGTGGGGGTAAGCGGCCACGTTCTGACGGATGCCGTTGTTTCCCACGTTGGGCAGTCCACCGTTGCTGATGCCGTTGCTTCCAGACATGCCTCGGGAGTGGGCAGGTCGCAGCGGGATCTGTCCCTGAGTGTTGTCGGCCGGGGTGACCTGGCCGCTTGAAGCAGCACTGCCACGGTTGTCGTAGGCAGAGATCTTGGTCTGAATACGACGGCCGTATGGCGTAGTTCGAATCTGGGGCAAGATGGGGCGAATTGCCTCAACCAGGCGATACTTCTGGTGAGGAGTGGCAAAATCGAGAGCTGTCTGGATGACATAGTTGGCAAAGTTGTCTCGAAGAAGTCGCTCCATCTCCTGGGGGCCAAGAAGCTCTTCCACAATAATGTCCTTCGACGCAGGGAGGGCACATCGGAGGCACTTCTCAATGACGTTGGAGCTGAACTTGTGTCGGGACAACTGGCCGATGCAGCCCTGGAACATAGCCACGACAGGTTCAGTGAAGGTTGACTCGTTGAGATCAATAATGTACTGGACAACGTAGTTGCCGAAGGGGTCCTGAACAAGGATTCGAGCATGCTCAGTGATCCGCTGGATCAGCCAAAGCTTCTGTTCACCAGAAGCGTGGTCGATGCAGCGCTGGAGAACGCAGCATCCATGGCGGTGTGTGCCAACCTCGACACAGTGGTTGCCAACTGCGTCGAAAATGAACTGGGCGTCGAGAGAGCTAAGCTTGTTCAGGCACTTCTGAATGACATGGTTGCCATTGAGGTCCTGGATCAGTTCCACGACACGCCAGCGAAGAGCCTCGATGATGAGGTGGATCTGCTGGGGAGTGCCGACGTACTCGATCATCTTCTGTAGGGCTCGGGTTCCATGCTGGTTCAGAGCGATGCGCACCATTTCCTGGGAGGCATTTTGGATCAAGATGGTTCGCTCATCGTCATTGCAATACTCAAGGAGCTTTTGGCACAAATAATTACCAAAGGGGTCCGTCATGAGCTCGGTGACGTGCTGGTTGGTTTCGAGCCAAATCATATGAACTTGATCGGCGTTGCGCTCCTCTAGCTTCTTCTGGAGATAGCGGCAGCCATGTTGGTCCTTGCAAAGTTCATAGATTCCGCCCTTGAACGAATCGAGAGGCATGTTCTGGTAGCGGGACATTGCTGTTTGCGCGTCTTGGTTAGCCAATTTCTCATAACAGCTGCATGTGTGCACTTACCCTCGTTGTCAAGCTGGCGACGGTGCTGGATGACGCGCGCCTGGCTGTCACGAGGCTGAGAACCCTGGTTGTAGGAGAGCGAACCATAACCGGCGTAGTTCTGAGGGGGATAGTTGTTTCCACCGTTGGCGCCGTTCATGTTCATTTGTTGCATACCATTGCTGAGCATAGAGACGTTAAAGGCACCAGGAGGAGGGCCTTGCTGGGCCTGCTGGGCCTGCTGGCCTTGCTGGACTTGGTGGTTCTGGAGGCCCTGGTAGTTCTGCATACCTTGGTGGTTCTGCATGCCCTGGTGATTCTGCATACCTTGGTGGTTTTGCATACCTTGCTGGATCTGGTGGCCCTGGGGTCCCTGAGGAGGATATCCATTTGCCTGGTAGAAGCCATTGTACGAGTTGATTTGGGGAGGGCTCGTTGGGGACGATACCATGCTCGGAGGAAGCGGCGCAGCGCTGGTAGTGCTCGGACCGAAAGGAGCAGCGCTGGCCTGGAGAGCAGATTGAAGGGACTGGTAAGCGTTGGCCTGGTCTCGGCTTCCATTCATGTTCTCGTTGGACAACTCGCGGGTGTGGCCTCGATGCACGGCACCGTTGGGAATGCGACCGAGACTGGCATTATGATTGTGGAAATGCTGCTGGGCATGATTGTTGGCATTCGACATAGACGGTCCCGCAGAGTTCTTAACCGTCGGGATGTCGTTGGCGGAGAACGAGCTCTGGAGCTTGGGGGGCGTCGTCATATTCTGGCTTGCCTGGGGCGACATGATGGGGCCAACCGGCTCAGGCGTGTTCTCGGAAATGTACTTGAGGTCGAGTGACTGGCGCAGAGAGTTTGATCTGCTGTTGATGCTGCCAATTTCGCCGAGCTGGCTTGAACCTCCGTTGATTGAGGATAGACTCTGCTGAGGCCGATGGCGATTAACAACGCGGCTCCAACCTCTCGAATACGACGCCTCGGGGTTGGGAGACGGGGCCAACGCAAGATCTAAAGCAGCTGAAGAGGCAGACAACTGAAAAGAACGAAATGTCAGAAACAAAATGACAACAGCGCGTAAGTACTAGTCCTGGTCAAGCAGGAATCGGAGGAGTTTGCGCGGAGAGGGCATCCACAGACACGAGGCAAACAAGATTGTGTTCGGGAGGCAAGTCATGCGTGAGTGCAGGTTTTGAATGCCAACAAGGAATATTTCGAAGGAAACAAATAAGAGGGTTGGGCTGGTGAAGGTGAATCACTGCAGCCAAGTGGCAGGTGAGAGCAAAGTGAGAAGTGCCAAATTGATTAAGTGGAGCTCTTCACCGACGCTCACCGAGGAGCGATAGTGTACTTGGATCCATCGATGACAGAGCAGTTGAAGGGAACAGCAAGGGAGATATCAAAACACCTTTCAAACACGTTGATAGAAGAAGATGATATTCGGTACTCACCATCTGGTCTTCGCGACGAACAAGCGTCGGGAAGTTATCGTCGGGAGTGCTACCGTGAGCCAGCGCACTCGGCTCGTCGTCGCCAAACAAAAATCGGGTTGTGTTAGTCTGGTCGAGACCAACGTCGTACAGTCCAGCTCGCGAGCGAGTAACGGGCATCGAGTACCGGTTGTGACTACCGTCGGAGGACATTGTTAGTCTCGAGAGAGTATCTGGATGAAAGTAGGATAGAGGCAATGCTAGCTGTTGAAATGCAACCTTCAAAGGAGGTGCCAAGAAAAGCCCGAATGTCCCAATGCAATGATGTAGAACCGAGTAAAATCGATTCAGTGAACAGAAAGCAGAAGCTTAATGTGGGAAATATGATATCGCCACAGGATGCAGCGTATATGTCAAGGGGATTGATTGAGGCAAGGGATCGATAGTGCTAGAGGAAGAAAGACAGCTTAAGCTCGAGCACGAGGGAGTAGCTATGTAGCTGCTCACACAGCTCTCAAGAGCCGCTTCTACAAGGTACGAGATGTGTGACTGAATCACACAACACCGCTTGCAGTAATCGCGTTCTGCGAAGCTCTGTGAATACCTTGGGAGATGTGGCAATTCAGTGACATATGGGGAGCTCGAGGCAGGAGTTTGATACGCTTGTCGCAGCCAGGCAAACACAAACCAACCACACTTGTGAAGGTTTCTCTCCTCATTGCCACGGTGTCCGGAGGGAAACTCGAACGAAGTCAAGCTGAAGCGCGCTTCGAAGCACAGCTCCATCAAGACACACGAGCGCCACTGTCAAAACCCAAATATCACATTTACGCCGAGCTGCGACACAGCCACTCGCACAACATAATGAAAAGCTGGAACTTACGCGTTGGATGATCTGTGGCTCGTGGGGTCTTGCCGAACAGCGTCTTCCTTTTCATCGTCGCTGTTCCTACGCGTAGTGGGAACAGAACGAGACGGCAGTTGCTGGATCTGCTCCTCGAAACCAAAGCGATTCTGCATCATTCCAGACTGGGGTGAGGCAAGCTGCGACCCAGATCGGCCAGGGCGGTTGTAGAGACCCGGAGGGGAGGTCAGGCTCGAAGTCGAGTATCGGTTCGGGCGGGAGAACATGGAAGGAAAGCCAGAGTTGTCGCGCAGCTCGGGGGGCGTGGTGGGCTCA
The DNA here is from genome assembly GCA_014621405.1 of Stylonectria norvegica. Taxonomy (NCBI): domain Eukaryota; kingdom Fungi; phylum Ascomycota; class Sordariomycetes; order Hypocreales; family Nectriaceae; genus Stylonectria; species Stylonectria norvegica. The sequence goes on from JAANBC010000027.1 coordinate 121,220, forward strand.
GACTGGTGTCCTCCTAGTCTAACAACCTCGTCCTCCATCTGGGCCAGCTCCATGGCTTCTTGTCGCTGCTGCTGGTCCAACTTTTGCATCTCGCGCTCAAAGCGCCGTCTCTGCTCGCGAATTCTCTCATATTCGATTTTCTTTTGCTCTATCTGTCGTCGGTATTAGCATAAATCTTTTGTGCTCTCGAGAAGCGGCTCGTGGCCAGCACTGGAGCCGGCGGCTAAGCATTGTTCGGGGAGACGCCGTCGCGGGCGACGGGTTGCGGACGTGTCGCGACCACGTACCAATTGAACCTTGTGCAATGTCTGTTGCAGGCGAAGTCAGCCAACGTTGTTTCGAACGCAGGACAGACCGCAAAAGCGGTGACAAAGGGCGACAACATAGGGGGAAGCAGAAGGGACCCCAGATACAACAGAAGGACAGGCAGACCCGGTCTCGGGGGTAACTCACGTTGTAGTCCTGCGACAGTTCGGGGCCGCGGGGAGGAGAGGCCAGGGAGGACAGCGTTGGTACACGGCCCGAGTCGGTAGTGAAGCGTCGAGGCAGCTGGGATCGCGGGTCTTGGGAGGGCGCTTGTTGGGCGGGCAGATGAGAGGCATTGCCATTACCATTGCCATTGCCGTTGCCGTTGCGAGCAGGTGAGACAAGCGAGTTCATTGATTCGTTCCTGTGATCCTGCTGGGAGCGGAAGCGCGGGTCGTCCATGGCGGGCTAGGAGAACAGAGGTGTACACGCCGAATTGGCAGAAGCGGTCTCGAATCTATATTACTGCAGACATGGAAGAAAGACGAAGCATCAGCAAGCGGCTCTGGAGTGCGGAGGGCAGAAAGTAAAAGCAAGCCCCGACGAAGGAGACGATGGATGGGACGTTGTTGAGAGGCGGGGTGGGTGGTGGGTGCTGGCGTGGGCACTGGGCGGGTGCTGTGCGGCCCATACCCACTCCCCTACAGCCCCAAACGCCCCTAAGACTCTCTAGCGACGGGCTATAGCGACGGGCCTCGACTTAGGCCAGTTCGGGCTGTAGGGGGATGGTTCCATGGCCGACGGGCAAACCCTCCAGGGCTCTGTCGCTGCCGGGGCCAGTTCAGCGCCGGGTGGCTACCGTGTCTGCGGTGTCGATGTGTGGGCGGCGTTGCTTCCACTTGCCAGTTGTGGTGCGTCTTTGTGCGTACTTGTATGGATCCATAACCATGGATGGATCCAATCCATGGATATGGGTACTGCTTGTTGGATGCTGCGTGGCTGCGTATGCTTGCGCCCTCCATCTGCTGGTGCCGCCACCCACACCAAAGGCCGAAGCTATGCCATCATCTCGCGTGGTGGGAGGAAACTCCTTGGGCCATCGTCGGGGCCATCGTCGGGACGGAAAAAGGGGGGCAAGGAAGGTCTGGGATAAAGGACGCTTGCGATTGTAGAAAGACATACCTGAGAATACTTTGTAGATCCAATGTGTATGATAACTACAGTAGTCGTACAGACACTTGAAGTTGAAAGCTGAATGATGGTTGACACAGTAATACTACTTTACTCAGTAAGTAATAACAAAAACCCAGACAGATACTCTTGAGCAAATGGAAGTATCGATTATCTGGCTCTTTGTCTCTCTCTTTCTCTCTCAGACTGCGCGCCCTGGTGATCCAGGAGCGACAGGCTGGGTAGGAAAGCGAAAAATGGGTTGAGGTGAAGAAAGTGATACAAGAACAAGACGAGACGAGGTAGAAGAAAAGATCGGAGGTGGGTGTAGGCGTCGGCTTGCGTGGGGGAACCCCGTACCCAGGGCAGGTACTGTACGAATACAGTATGGAGGTACTACTAGTATAAACATCCATGGATTAATCAGGAGCGGACACTACCTTACCTTTAGCCACTATTATGTGTGGACAAGGATAAAGCATGACAGGACAGGCAGCATGGCAGTGAAGGGCACGAACCGAAAGGCTGGGACTGGAACGAGTCAGATGGAGTCTGCTGGATCCGATGGGTTATTCCTGTTCTCTGCGAAAGCCCATGCCATGGATCTTAATTGAAGCTCAGTCCCTTGATTTATTTAGTTTCCCTACCCTGGCGCTGTGGTGGTGCTTCAAAGCTTGGAGCACAGCTTGGAGCCCGGGCGACGCCCGCGCATAGAGGCCCAAGATCCATGGCCAACCGGGGCTACTGTACCAGCCAGGTACCGATGGACCCCTGGTCTGCCACAAAAAGCAAATCCTATTATTCCAGACTTGAATCCGTGATCGATCTCTTCAACCTTTGGTTTTGCTTTTCATCTGGAGCTCTCCGATTGCTGAAAGTTAACACCCTCTCTACAGAGTATAATTGCGTGTTGATCCAAACTTTGGATGCTTTGGCCTTTCCTCCGGTCAATTCGCCGAGTTAAAGTACTCGAGGTTGCCTGTAGGTAACGTCTCTTGCCGCCTTCCTTTTTGGCTGATGCCTCGGTTCTCCCGCCTCTCTGTCTACTACTACTAGTACCCAAGGTAAGGAAGGTACCTTATGGATCCATATGGATCTTAGTTTTCGCGGGCTTGCTAGGTGGGCGCCGGAACGTGACACAATCAACGGCCCGCTGGCTAAGACATTCACCACCATGCGGTGCCAAACGTACCACGCGAAGTACTTCGTATCGAGTAGCCACAACTAGCAGATCTGGTCCCGAGGCGCGCATTTCAGCAGAGGAGGCTTCAGGGCTTGTTGCTGCATTGTTTCGACTATATTGCCGCTGTCATCCGACTGAAAGTGCGTTCGCGAATCGAAAATGCCGTCACATCCAAGCCCAAGCCTCCCACGGCGCTCCCCAGCCTCGCGTCAAATGCGCCGACCGACCGCTGTTTTTTCAGGAACATGGATGCCGCACTGGGCCCCTGCTGGCAGCTCCCCGGCAGAGGTACAGTAGTGTTGCGGGACATCGAAAACCATCACCAAGTGGCTTTCTTCGTAACATCTCAGAGGAGACTGTCGTTCAGCCCCTGGGAAGCTATAGCTGCCTCCTCAATCTGGTCTCACGCCCATTCGATCACTGCAAGAGATATCCGGTCGATCATCAAGGCTCAATTGCCACCCTCGGCAATCTGTTTCTCCTGGCGAGGCGCCAATATCCCTAACCCTGCTCGTTGACTGGCGGTGACGCTACAGTCTACCAACCACCAGCCACCGTCCTCCGAGCAAGATCAACCGGGACGCTTGCTGTTAGCGGCATAACAGAGATCACATACGCGCCGGTGATTATTCACGAAAGACAGGGACTTCATTCTGAACATGAATAGAGCCCGGGCGCCCCAAGCGTCCAGTTCGCTCGATGTCTGGTCGGTGGCGCCGACGGGGGTTTGATGCTAGATGCAGAGTTGCAGACAGATGCGCATCCATCCATCCCAAGACTGCACGTCACCCGAATCCAATCCCACCGCAGAGCTAGTCCCCGGACTGAACGTTCAAGGGAAATGCCAGTTCAGATGCTTACAAACTTTCACTTACTCTTGAGGTAGCCGATGCTGATATGTTACTGCTCTCTCTTCCATACTCATTAGCGGCACGTTCAAAGTCATAAATTATCCAACTACCGGTACGTACGAAGTACAGACATCTTGACAACCGGGGGCTCGTTGACACTTACCTTCCATTACCAATGGAACGTGGTATACCGCCATCTTGTTCACCGCTCTGGCATCAACATTCACGCCATCGCTTCTTGACTCAGACTTGCTGGCCCCTCGAATGACTTGTTGGGCAGATCAACCACAGCCTTCGCAGGAAAATGTCCGCGGTGGCTTACAGATAATACGATATCCCTTTGGCGCCAGCCTGATCGGGCGACGATATCTAGTGCGGGCTGGCAACGCGCCCAGAACCACCATCCTGGTCTGGCTTACCGCAAGGGGAAAGCTAGAAGGTTGCTTCTAAGAAATAGTTCGCCATCTCGACCTAATAATTGTCCAAGCTGGTCCCGTCATCCCGTCGACCTGCGTCAGCTTCTACAGGATCGGAAACCCGATCCACTCGACCCGTTATCGTTGCTATTGATCCCGCCAAGTGCATATCAAAACAGTTCAAGTCCACACTTGCACTGCGTATTCGGCGTTGACAAGGCAAAGCTCTGCATGCCATGCCATGCCACTTGACCATCAGAGGCTCCTCGCATGATGGTGGGGATATGACTCTTTGCGATTCTGAAACAAACCTAGATACAACCTAGCCCGAAGGCCTTACTGGAGACTTGCCGGTGGCTGATTCCGCGAAGAAGCGCCGCCTAATTCTGGCAGCGGCCGTGAGGTCACTCCCTTTCTAACTGGCGTCGCCCATCCCCTCTCCCTCGTGGACAACCCCTCTCCAACTCTCTTCACCGACTTTTACAAAGTCCGCTACGAGTGGATCGCCTCTTCGACTTCGGCCGGCTCGGTGTGGGGTCTAGAAGTCTAGGCCGAGACTGCTTTCGCTTTCAATGCCCTGGCTTGCCGTCCCACCAAACGCTCAGGGTATCTCGGCCACGCGCTAACAACTTGACCAGACTTGCCGTTGGCCTGTTGGTTCGTTTCTCAACTGCACGACACCCAGCCGTGACGCTCTGACGCCCAGACGCGAGTTTGGCTCTTGTTGTGGGTTGAACGGCGGGGAAGAGGATCTTCAACCACAACTGACCACCAGATGGTCTGTTGCTCTTCGCCCCTTTGCCACCAATATGTGCGTATCTACATGTACTGACAAGATTGTCACTTATCATTTTGTTCCTCACACCGAGCGACAGCGATTTTGATGCATGCGGGGGTTGAGCACGAGAGCACGCAACTGGCAAGGCACCCCTGCGAGTTGCCTTTCGGCTTCTCAGGGCAACGATCCATGGCTGTCACGGACTTACAGTATGCACGGGCTGCGAAGGATTAGATCGCACACGGCAGAACTATGGTGCCGTGCCGTCAAGCAAAGAGCCTCAATATACGAACGAGGCGATGTCAGACCAACCTTGCCTACTAGGTGTGAAGGTAAGTCGATACCTACATACATCTATATATCTACAGTACTTGTCATCCCACGATCAAAAGTGCCTTCACGTTGAAACCCCTGGTAAGCGACGTGACGACCGCTGCTTCTGTAGGATCGTCGCAAAGTTTGACAAACGCTCAATATGATAACGTCAGGGGTTGGTTACACGGTTCAACTTGCAATGAAATCGCCACATACAAATTACCCTGCTTTCCTGCCAACTCAACCTGCAGCATATGCGTCCTGCACCAGCTGCGGAGAAGCACTGGGGTGATGCGACACCAGGGAGAAGTCTTCACATAACCCACTCACCCAATTTCTGGGATCTGGACCCTTTGACCCTTATGAATGTGCCCTGAACGAAACTAGATTAAAACAAACATAGTGCGGGGTAATGTTTGATTTGGTCATTCTTTATCATTCATGTCTGGTTTACTGCAGACAGTGTACTTCGTATGAAGCAACGGTGATCAGAAGCTTTAGTTGCCAATTATGCACGTGCGTCTGGTAAAGCTGCTATGAGGAAACAAGTGACGTAGAAGTAGAGTTTAAAGGTAACACAAAGAATGCCTCTGCAGCGAACATACAAGTATTTTCTGTGATGATGCACCGAGTCATTGAACGACTGTTGAATACGATTGTATTTCTTATAGCCCGGCAAGCTCACAGTAGGACAAGGAAGGGCTATGCCAAGTGGAACTGTTCTCTACCTGATCTGTAATTCCGACATACGTGTGAAGTCCACGTCCGGCGAACGTTGATAAATAAGGTACGCACCTACGTGGACGGTGCCCAGCACGTGACTACGTGCTTACTGTTATTTTATCTAGCCCGTCCCTCGTCCCCCACCGCGGCGCAAATCTCCAACGGGCTCCACCTAAAGTCGGACATGTACATGTAAGTTCTACCGCGGGGCAGAACTTTTTGCGAAGCTATCACAAGTTACTGGCCACCGAGATAAAAGTAGGCAACTTTGCGCAACCACAACCCAGCATTTACCGTGTTAAATGTCTCTTTCGCGGTGACCTTTAAGATGCCGTTGGTAGATGATGGCTTCGAGGCCTTGCTGGAGCCCTTCTACAATGGCAAGAAGCTCACAGACCCCATCTCCACCAAGGAGGACAAGTTCCAACTCTTGCCCGCCTTCCTCAAAGTCAAAGGTATGCACCCCCCTCGGATCCCCCTTCCTCAGGGACTCTACTGACTTATCTAGGCCTCGTTAAGCAGTATGTGTTCTTCCGCTTCCCGACCAAACCCGATCATCCGAGCCACCCCATGACTAACTTCGAGCCAAGGCACATTGACTCATACAACTACTTCGTCGAGCAAGAAATAAAGGATATTGTACGCGCCAACCGAACGATCCGCAGCGATGTTGACAGCAACTTCTTCCTTGAGTAAGTTGGCTCGCTTACGACGCTGCTTTTGGAGCTGACAAAGGTTCCGCAGATTCACAGACATTCGAGTCGACAAGCCTCGCCGGCAAGACTGGAAAGATGCCAAGTCGCATAGCGAAGTCACTCCTATGGAGTGCCGGCTACGAGACATGACATACGCCGCACCGATCCTCGTCGACGTACAATACATTCGAGACAAGCAGAAGATTGTGAGGAAGTCAGTACCTCTTGGGCGCATGCCGATCATGCTACGGAGCTCCAAATGTCGCCTTCATGGCGCTACAAACACGGAGATGGAGAAGATGAACGAGTGCCCTTTGGATCCCGGCGGATACTTTGTCATTAACGGCACGGAGAAGGTCATCCTGATTCAGGAGCAGCTCAGCAAGAATCGTGTCATCGTCGAGGCGGACGAGAAGAACAACATCATCTCGGCTTCAGTCACCAGTTCGACCCACGAGAGAAAATCAAAAACATACGTCACTCTGAAGAAGGACAGGATCATGCTCACTCACAACGTCTTGGTAGAGGGTATTCCGATTGTCATCGTTCTCAAGGCTCTCGGCGGGCTTTCCGATTACGAGATCATGCAATTAGTTGCAGGATCCGACGGGAGATACCAGGATGAGTTTCTCATCAACTTTGACGAAGCAACGAAAGTCGGAATATTTACTCAGCATCAAGCGCTCGAGTATGTCGGTGCAAGGGTCAAGATGGGCTCACGCAAGGGTCAATTTGGCCCCCAGGTTCGTCGCAACCACGTCGAAGAAGGCCTTGATGCTCTGGCGAATCTGGTCATTGCCCACGTTCCCATCGAAGGTCTAGACTTTTACCCCAAGGCCATCTATGTTGCTATGATGACTCGAAGAGTACTCATTGCATCTCATAACCCGAAACTGGTTGATGATAGAGATTTTGTCGGAAACAAGCGACTCGAGCTTGCTGGCCAGCTTCTTTCCCTACTGTTTGAGGATTTGTTCAAGCGCTTCACCCAGGAGGTCAAGATGTCCATCGACAAATTTCTCAAGAAAAACAACCGCGCAGTTCCACTCGACGCTGTTCACATGATCAGCAACCACGCCAACACCATAGGAATCGGGATCAACCGAGCTATTCAGACCGGAAACTGGACTGTCAAGCGTTTCAACATGACCCGAGCTGGTGTGACACACGTTTTGAGTCGTCTCAGCTACATTGCAGCTCTTGGCATGATGACACGAATCAGCAGTCAGTTTGAGAAGACACGCAAGGTGTCCGGTCCTAGAGCCCTCCAGCCCTCGCAATGGGGCATGCTCTGTACTTCCGACACCCCCGAAGGAGAGGCCTGTGGTCTAATAAAGAACTTGGCGATGATGACACACATCACCACCAACGCAGAGGAAGAGCCAGTCAAAAGGTGGGTGTTTACACTCGATGCCAGCGTGGAGCCGGTCAGAAACTTCTCGGGAGCTGAGATGCACCGAGAAGGCAGCTACATCATCCATGTCAACGGAACGCCTTTTGCTTTAACGAGATACCCAAAAAGATTTTGCCACCGATTCAGGACAATGCGCCGCAGGGGCTGGATCTCCCCGTTTGTCAGCATCAACATCAACACGCATTTCAACGCTGTCTACATTGCTACAGATGAAGGCCGAATTTGTCGACCGTATATCATTGTTAAGAACGGCAAGCAGAAGCTGAAGGCGGACCATCTCCGTCTTCTCCAGATGGGCAAAGTTAACTTTGATGATTTCTTGAACCACGGCATCGTCGAGTACCTTGACGTGAATGAAGAGCAAGATACTCTTGTCACATTATACGAGGAACAGATTACCAAGAGCACAACCCACCTGGAAATCGAACCCTTTACTATCCTAGGTGCCGTTGCCGGGTTGATTCCATTCCCGCATCACAACCAGTCTCCCAGAAACACGTATCAATGCGCTATGGGTAAGCAAGCTATTGGAGCAATTGCCTACAACCAATTCAACCGAATCGATACCCTACTATATACGCTCGTCTACCCTCAGCGGCCCATGGTCATTTCCAAAACTATTCAACTCATTAACTATGACAAGCTTCCTGCCGGCCAGAATGCTACGGTGGTTGTCATGTCGTACTCCGGCTACGATATTGAAGATGCGTTGGTTCTCAACAAGGCATCGGTTGACAGAGGCTTTGGGCGATGCCAGGTGTTCAGAAAGTACACGACAGAGCTGCAAAAGTATCCCAATGGACGCAGAGAGCGGATCGGAGATCCCGAAAATGAAGGAGAGGGAAAAGTCAAGCACCGCATTGCCAAACATGAGGCTCTGGATGATGACGGCCTAGCGATTGTTGGGTATAAAATCAACTCTGGCGAGACTATGGTCAAGAAAGAGACACCTATCGACCAAACAACCACAGGTATCGGAATGGATCGAGGCCCTAGCGAGTACCGCGACTCGGCGGTTTCTTACCGAATTCCCGATCCCGCCTACATCGACAAGGTCATGATCTCACACACAGAGAAGGATACTACAGTCATCAAAGTCCAGACGAGACAGACGCGTCGTCCGGAATTAGGGGACAAGTTCTCCTCCCGTCACGGTCAGAAGGGTGTGGTGGGTATCATCGTCGACCAAGAAGACCTACCCTTTGCCGACAGTGGGCTGACCCCTGATATCATCATGAACCCCCACGGTTTCCCATCTCGAATGACAGTCGGCAAGCTGCTGGAGTGTTTGACGGGCAAGGCTTCCATCGTCCATGGCCGCCCAGACTATGGCTTTGGCGACGCGTTCCGGTCCCACCCCGCAGAAGAGATGAGCCAGGTCCTTATCGACCACGGATTCTCGTGGCATGGCAAAGACTACTTCACGTCAGGCCTCACCGGAGAGCCCTTGGAAGCATACATTTTCAACGGGCCCATTTACTACCAGCGCCTAAAGCATATGGTTCAGGACAAGATGCATTCTCGATCACGCGGGCCTCGAGCAATCCTCACCCGCCAGCCCACCGAGGGTCGTTCTCGGGACGGTGGTCTACGACTGGGCGAAATGGAGCGCGATTGTCTCATCGCCTACGGCGCCTCACAGCTCCTGCTAGAGCGTCTGATGATCTCCTCTGACGGAACGGAAATCGACATCTGTCAGCAGTGTGGCCTGTTTGGATACAAGGGTTACTGCCATACCTGCAAAAGCACCAGGGAGGTGACCAAGATGACGATGCCGTATGCAGCAAAGCTGCTTGTACAGGAACTCATAAGTATGAATGTTGGAGTCCGATTGCAGATGGAGGACGAATTCCCCCATCCACGGTAGCGGTGAGCGCTCAGTTTGCATATGTTTATGATAGAGAATGTGTGATGTTGTACATAAACCCCCAGTCTAGATAGGAGTCATGGTTTTTGCATATTATTAAGCGAGCACCATCTACAAGTACCCTGTTCCTCTGCTTGTGTCTATGATGTATGTCCCTCTTATACATTTTGATATACTTCACCTCCATCAGGTAGACTAGCCTCCCCTTGGGCGAAGACTTCTCTGCATCCCCTCGCCCTTACAAGGAGTCTGGCGACCTCCCCCGTAGCTCATGAGGGAATTTCAATCCTCATTCTACAGTATCTTGCACGCCCTTGACGCCCTTCAGGCCCCCCGCAGTGACCTCAAACTCCACAGCACCGTTCAACCCCTGGCCAGTCCCTCCAACATGCGGTGCGAATACCACCTTCATCCACCTCCGCCAAGGCTTCAACGTCGGCATCAAGCTCGCCTTGTCGTCTGTGTCCGCATCGACTGGCGGCGCTTGCCGTACACGTCCGTACACGGGCCGTTTCATAAGGACCACCCGGCAGGCAATCTGCGTAGACCACACGAGCCCCAGACTCGGCGTCTTCAGCGCGTGTGCCGAGTGCGGATCGTCCCCCCAGCCGGTGAACCACCGCTGCTGGTGGTCGAGCTGCAACGCCGCCGGCGGGGACGGCCCGTCGGGGTCCTGCAGGGAAAAGGGGATGGACGAG
>JAANBC010000270.1:0-42241 GCA_014621405.1 Stylonectria norvegica
GCTGCGTCAGCGCTCGTTTCGCAGCCATTGCTGAGTCGCGGGCGCTTGGCTGGGGATCCGTTCGGCAGCTGATGCGTGGGCGCCCGTTTCCGCGTCACCTCAACCTCTTCGCCCGAGGCATCCTCGTCGTCCTCCATCTTGGCCAGCGGGTGAGTCTCCAGAGGCCCAAAAATGCCGACCTGCAGCTCCTCGGCCGCTGCCGTTGCATCCCCAGGCAGCTGCGTCACGAATTGTCAGCCCGGGTCCGTTTCTTGGGGTCTTTGAATTTAGGCCTTTGCGAATCGCATCCGCCTCCGTCTCCGCCTAGGCCACCATCGACGCCCCACTCGGCGGATTCCAGAGCCAAAACACAACAGCGAACTTGGCGAGGGGGCGTACCTGATTGCGTGCATGCTCGCGCTCGAGGGAGTAGTAGAGCATGCCGCGGTTGATGACGGACACGAGCGCATGGCTCTTGACATGGCGAGCAAAGGCGAATTCTCGGTGAGGTTGCTTGACGTGCCACTCCTTCTGAAGCTTGGCGGCGGCCTCACGGTAGTCTGTGAGGTGAGGGTTAGAGGTTAGAGGTTGAAGGCGCGGTGACCACGGCGCGCGCCGCTGAGGAGCTACGTACTGGCTTCAAGCAGATATCTGGAGAGACGAAGAATTAAATGTGAGCATCGGTGCAAGATTGATGAGTCTCATGAGAGCGAGCGCACGCGCAAGGGGTGGGGAGAGCGTAACGAACCTCCAGACGAGATAGTTGACTCTGTCCGAATCGAGGAATTCCTTGGCGACCATGGTACCGGCAGCGCCCCAGCTGGCGGCAATGTCACTATAGGGGGGGTAACGGTCGATGAAGCGGCAGTGATAGCAATAGTTCAGAGGCTCGTTGAGACGGCCCAGGTCGAGATAAGCGCTGTGCGTTGGTGGTGAGAAGCTCGTCTGGCGTTGAGGAAGGGAAGGTGAATGCAGATTCGAAAGAGAGATGAAATTCAAGGTTCCGGTCGGGGGTGGAAATCGGTACGTACCCCAGTCTGTGGCACGTCCCCCGGGCCCGGATGGGAATCATGGGAGTGGAGAGCCACTCAGTGACTGCCAGTGCCAGACAGAGCCCACCACTTCTGGCAATGGGCTACTCGCAGTGACACTGGCCCTGGCACTACGAAACGACGAGAGTACTACGATACGGTACGTGCCTACAGATTGAATAAGGTACCTGTGCCTCTCTCAGAGTTTACGCCTTTTTCGGCCCATGCAATGTACAGTACGAAACGACACCCGTACGTAGGCAAGCCCTGGGGCCCTGGACTGGGCGCTAGTGGGAGCTAGGTGGAAGGATGGAGGATGGCTTGGATGGTAGGCCGGCGGGAGATGGAGACATTGGAGTCTGGAGACTGGAGACTGGAGACGCTCAGAACGACCCTTGACAGCCGAGACCCAGCGCCCTAGCAGCAGCCACACAACAACATTGAACCTGCTGGGCCCTACAGGACCATCAAGCCATGCCCATGCATCCGCGGGCGCAGATGCTGCGTACCGGTACCTTGAATTACGGGGGCCATCGACCAATCGATGGCCTGGCCGCGTCTCGTGGACTGTGGAGCCGAGGCTTGAGCGAGCAGAGAACGAGCAGGGAACGAGCAGGGGTTGGGCGAGCCTTGGAGTCTTGGACGAGTCTTGGAACGAGTCCTGGAACGAGTCTTGGACGCACCAGCGGCGCCGGCCAGCCTGGAAATCTTTAAAACGGTACGTATTTGTCTTTTCGTTGCTCAAAAGGCCGCGTGATTGGTCGGCTGCTTTGTAGCTTTGCGGCTTGTTTGACTCCCCGGAGCTCAAGGATTGAGCGTCCCCTGTCCCCTTCTAGATGCCTACGGGTTGTTGCGTCGAAAGTTTGAATGCGTCTAGGCCATTCGAGGTTGGATGGTGACCCCCTACTTTCAACTTTCAGGTCGCAAAACGGCAGCGTCCGGCCTCCAGTCATCAAGGCGCTATGGGCTGCCGTTGTGCTATAGTTGCCCTGTGATGTATGAATACTCGTCGTCCTAGCGCCCCTGCAGTGTCGTCGCAATTCTCGTCGTTGTTCTTGTTGCCCTCAGCTTTTCGTCTTTGTCGCTCGCCGTTAGGTGTCTTCAGCTGGTATTTCGAGATCCCCAGGCCGAAAGTAACACCCTAAGCCAGACTTGGATGTTTGATGTGGGACTGGAGACTCGTGCATGCACTGGCAATACAGCCAATAACAGCCAGCTCGAAGCTTACATAAGACCCCACCTGGCCCAGCCCTAGACCACCACACCTCGGGCTGGTGCATTCGCCGTCTCCCAGAATCTAAGACTTGATGCAGATCGGCTGCTAAATGGGGGAGAAGACCCATGCCCACAACCCATGCGCTCATTGAAAAGTACCGGTACTTTGAGATGTGTCAGGTTCCACCCTAGATGGTCCCTGGTCCACACACCATCCACACTGGCTGGCCGCTCGCCGCTCGCTGCAGCGGCCCTTTGGGCCCTGCAAGGTCTCGAGGAAAAAGTACTTGCAGAAGTACCTCCCCTGTCTGGGAGATGACGATGATGGCCTGGGCTGCGCAGAGATGCAAAGGGCCTCCAGACACGAGACATACGGGCTGGGGGAATCTCTCTATCGGTGTTGACTACGTCTCGTCGGTCGACTTCGTGTACGACTCAAGCCCTCTAGACTCCTGCAGAACTGCGCTTCGTGCCGGCTGGCTGCCGCCTCAAGGTCACATTGTGACATCCACCGCGTAGCCCCCCCTCGGCCTCTTCGCCAGGGCCCTCGCCCTTGCTGGACTTGGCCCCGCCGAACCGCGCCATCATCTCCCGGCAGCAAGCAACAAACTACGTACGCCAGCAGCCGGCCCTCCAACCCTCCACCGTCTATCCAGCGATCCAAAGCCTTCTATTCGTACATGCCGTCCAACCCCCTAGCGGCTTGTTCCTCGACGTTTCCCCCTTCGCAGCCCAGCAGCACGCGAGCCCTACCGTTACGCCTGCTCGAGCTCGGGGCAACGAACCGGTCGTTGTATGCGCTGCTGCAAGTTGCCCCCGGGCGTCACTGATCAATCTGCTCATTACGTGGCAGCACTCTAGCTCGGTCAAAGGGGCCGCCAAGCAGCCCACGGCGAACTGCAGTGGACTGCGGAGGGGGCGGCGACCTGGGCCCGAGCCTTGGCCCTGGCGGCGTCGAGATGTGCCTTCTGGGGGGGCCGCTGGGGTTGGGCTGGGCTAGGGATCTGGCATGGTACATAAGAGGTGCCTCGGGACAGTCGAGATGTGCTTCGATGATGCCTCGTCGTCGTTGGGCAAAACCAGGAGGCTAAAACCTTAGAGCCTGTGAGAGGTGAGAGGGCTTGCCCGGCCGCGGGTGGGATCTTGAGAAGCACCGGCGGCCGGGGCTGCCCCGGAGAGTTTAGGGCGCCCCCCCTTGAATCCTCGGACCCCCTGCCGCAACCAGTCGAGTGGCACCTCGAGGACACATTCCCGAAGTTTTGAATCAATGCCCATCCCGGCGCTAGGCTTCTTTTTGGCTCGAGCCAGTGTTTTGCGGGTGTCTTGTGCGCGTGGCCATTACAGCCAAGACCTTCATCAGTTCTACAGGCATCGACGGCACCTTGGTAATTTGAAAGTACCAACTACCTGGTCCCTCGAGATTGCTCCCCCATGAGATCGTCATGGCTCGCTCCTCAAGCCCGAAGTTGCCAGCACCTACACTCCTACAGTAAGCCAGGGTGGGCTTCAATAAGGGCGGTGCCCGCATCGTCATGCACTCATGGCCATGCACCGTTCCGCAGATGCAACCCGTGGGACGGAGACCAAGTTGCAGACGGACAGACAGATGCGCCAATGTGGTTTGTCCGTCGCCTGCATGACATTCACACGCCCGTTGCTTCTGCTTCAAACACCCTGCGTGGCCTACGTGCGCCACCTTTAGTCGCGACATCTTCCGGGGGCCGACGCGGCTGGTGGTTGGCTGCCATTTCGTGCCCGTTGCCCTTTGCTAACCGCCATGATCGATCCGCTACAAGGGCTGAGCTTCCCGCCAGAGCCGCTCCGCTCATGCTGACGATTTGATGGATATGTTGAGTCCTGATTTTCGCGTCTCAAGGCCCTGGACTGTGCTTAGTGTGTAGGGTTGCGATGATAGATCATCGAACTTCCATGGCCAGATGTCTTGAACAGGGGTTGGTTGTGAGTCGGCTACCATTCATAGTTGTTGACGTCTCAGCCAGCTCTCTTACTCAAAGGCTCCTCCAGCCAATCACTCCTCGATTCTTCACGTCACACACATGCATCTCACTATTCAGCCTTCCGAATCCACCGAACCTTCACCGATACGTCTCGTCTCCCCATGCCCTAGGTTGCCTACCATCAAATCACATCAGAAAGAGAACAGCCCACTTTGGCTGATAACGCAGCAGCACATGGTATCGGCTCCGCTCTCTTTCACCCGTTGGCGAGAATCATGCATCATCATGTCCCCTCTTTCGTCCCTTATACCTCACAACTCGCAGCTTTGCTTATGATAACCCATCGAACGTGCTCCCGAGCGTGGGATGTGGGGTCGGTAGGCACGTGGGAGGAGGGCTGTTCGTCAGTTGTGCATCGCTCCTTGAAAGTCGATCAGGTAATTACCTGATGAAGCTAATATCGTGACGATGAAAAGAACTTTGTAAGCTATGAAGCCTCAACAGCTGTCCTTAACGACGATAGCGAACCTCTTTCGAACGAATAGCAGATAACGTAGCTTGAGGCCTTCATGCTACCAAGCCTCAAATTTATGCGACTCTGATCGAGATCTCAAATGTTTCGAAAGGAATGCTGGCATACCGGGGTCACAAGCCGCAGAGCCTTGGGAGAGTGTGGGTTGCGACGATTTATTGATATCAAATGCCAACATGCGACGGATAGGCTGATTAGTTAGGACTCTTCATTCCCGCCGTCCCCGTCCCTCCATCTCGTAATTTCAAGCTACCGGCCTTGATGGTTGGACGGTTTTACGAGTACAACTTCAACCAGCCAACTCCCCAGCAAAACAGTTCCGGAGCCTTCGGACGTCGTGCATTTGTCTATGCCGAAACGATTTGCTGAAACACGTGTAAGGAAGAGAATCAACGTGTCCAAACAAACATCAATCACCTGCAGGGGGTCCAAAATGTTCCATTGACAGCCGAAACGGCATAGAAGAAAGCAACAGGGATGTTTCGTCGATAAGCCCCACGAACTGGAATCTTGCCCTGCGCCCTTGCTGCCTGAGGCCGCACATGAACCACAGCAACCCCGTGCCACCGTAGCCTTAGTACCTGAGCCTCGCAGAGGGAGGCTGCAGAGAACAGACCTACAGACAACGACCAACACTACCGAAGGTTACAAAGAAAGAGACGATCGAAGAGAAAAAGAGAGAGAGAAAGAGAAAAAGAGCTAGAGAGATACGGCGAACAGCAATAGGAGAAGGGAAACCGGCTCGGATGCAACCCAACCTCGACGACATCGCAACTCGCTAGGCAAAGAATTAACCAGCGCTACGAAACCCAACTACAACCTACGGGATCATCCATCGTCAAATCCGCCGCAATGCCGCCCCGAATAAACATCCCGCCCGTCACGCGTATCCTCCTCATCGTGCTGCAGGTCCAGTCCTTCCTCAGCTTCGCCATCCGCTATCGTCAGTGGACCGAGAACGCCAACATCGTCATCCCCTACCTGACGCTGGTGCCCCAGCTCTCCCTCATCTACCCCTGGACCTTCCTGACCTCAACCCTCGTCGAGGGCAACATCTTCACCTTGGTCATCGCCGGCGCCACTCTCTTCTATGGCGGTCGCTATCTCGAGCGGGCTTGGTCGTCGGCCGAGCTCGCCAAGTTCCTCGCGCTGGTGTCGCTGATCCCTAACCTGTTGACCTTTTGCGTCATGGTCTTCTTCTTCACCCTGACGCGCGACGAGAGCTGGACGTACGTATATCCCTAAGCACCGCTTTTTGGGCCTCTACTGACTTTTATTTCTCTGCAGACTCACCGTCATCGGCGGAACGATCCCAATCCAGATCTCCTTCCTCGTCGCCTTCAGCCAACTCGTCCCAGCTCACACCGTGACACTATTCCGCGGCATCTTGTCCCTGCGGGTACCCCGGTTCCCGCTGCTGTACATCGCCATCGTCTTCGTCCTGTCACTCACCCCGCTGCTGTCGAGAGCCTCTTTCTGGCTAGCCATCTTCGGGTTCCTCACGAGCTGGACCTACCTCCGATTCTACAAGACCGTGTTTCCCGATCTCGACTCGTCCCAGCAAGCATCCCTCCGCGGCGACACCAGCGAGACCTTCGCCTTTGCCGAGTTCTTCCCCGGACCTGTGAAGCCGTTCGTGGCCGCCTTTGCCGACCAGGTGTTTGGCTTGTTGGTAGCCATGCGGGTCTGCACGCCCTTCTCGCAGGGCGACGCGCGGAACGACCACATGCTTCATAGGGGAACGCCGGGAAGCGCGCGGGCCGAGGCGGAGCGAAGGAGGGCCATTGCGCTACGGGCCTTGGACCAAAGGTTGCACGCCGCCACAGCCAACAGCTCAACGCGAGCACCCGCCCAGCCTCCTAGTCAGCCCACGGGCCCGACGGTGCAGACGCAGCCGCAGACGACTACGCAGACGGCCATGACGTCGCAGCCGGGCTCCATGCTTGGCGAGACGAAGTTTGAGCCCGATCACGACTCGGGGAAGAGTGGGTGATAGGCGGCGTACGAATGCAGAACGGACCGTATCACTTCGTTGTGTGGGGATGGTTACTGGGGGTGTACGAGTTATAATATTTTCTTAGAGAATGAGGATCAGCAGGGAGCTGAGTATCTCCATGTGGGTGACGATGACAGCGAATATAGCGCTAGCGTTGAATTAATAAGAGAAGCAGCTGACAACGTCGAACCGATTTGTCCCTTTTCCCCAGGGATATGCTTGTCTACGTGGCGTTGGTTGGTGGCGATGAGTCGGGGACATGAGCAAGGCTACCTTGTGATCTTCTCTGCTGGGGCTGAACGTTTAACGTGGAGCGATAATACCCTATCAGATTTCGGTTTTCATACTTAACGATAGTTGTGATGGACGGGTATGTCGGCAGCAACTACTGGGACTACTACTAAGAAATGAGGATTTCATGAAACATCATATGTCTTGCTAGATTCTCACTGCTATCAGCTCTGTGTATTGTATGGTTGTGAGTTAAGCTGGGTGAAGTTCATGTCACCCTTACCATCCTTTCGCGCAAGCCCCTCTTAGAATATCATATCGGAAACATATTCCACTCACGAAAAGAGTAGCAAAAGTCGTTCGATGGTTGCGGAAATATCATTAGAGCCATTCTATCAAGACTCTGCAGTCATTTCCGCACTGCTTCCGTTTAGGGTAATCGGTCCATGAGAGCAAGTGAGTTGCAAGAGAATCTGCGGAACCTCAGCTCTGTGAGTTGAGCTCCTAAAAAGTCTACATCGACAGCACAAGCCAAATCAAAGAAGACTGCTTCGCCGAGTGCCCGCATGAAATTGACAGAAAGTGATGACATGAATGAAGTAAAGATGTAAACGCGGGGTGGCGGGGTCCAAGTTATTCAGGGTGGTTCGCCGCGGATACCGGAGACCACATCTATAATATGTAAGCCAGCACGCGCGTCAACCAATAGCACGGTCACGATTTCTATGCCGTCTACTACAACACCACCTCTTCGATATCCATCCCATACAAACCTCAATCTTTCATCGCCCTCAATCCAAATTTCATTCCAAACTCGGGTTCTACAGCTCAACGGGAAGCTTGGAACGTCGTCCGCGACCATGGGCTGGCCCTACGCCTTCGTCGATCTGACCGAGGACGAGAAGCTCCTCCGCCGCGACGCCCTCGACCACTACGCCCGCGTCGCCCACTACTCCGCGCTCGCCCCGGCCCTCGCCTTCTTGCTGCTCCGACTGGGCGCCCGTGTGACGCGCGCCCGTCGTGACAATGCCGCTCAGTACCAGGCCGTGCCCGGTTCGCCCGCCGTCAAGGCTCGCAGGGTGAGCTGGGCTGCGCTGCTGGAGCGCCGGTGGAGGGCCTGGGCGTGGTGGTTGGGCGAGGACGTTTACTTCTTGGGCGCCCATTGGGGGCATCGTGATGAGTGGATAATGGGGTTGGCATGGATGGGGTGGTTGTTGGTGTTGTGTGTGGTGGGAACTGGGAAAGGTTGGTTGGTCCCCTTGCATCGTGTTCGATGAGATGCAAGTTTCACTCGTCTTACACTCATCGACTCCTTTGATATTCGTGGACGACACCACTGACATACACGCAGACTATCTTCACCTCACCAAGCGGTTTGGTATCATCGCAGCTTCTCAGCTCCCCATCCAGTATCTCCTAGCTCTCAAGTACCTCAACCCGTTCGCCTACATCTTCCGCTCCTCGCACGAGCAAGTCAATCGCTACCACCGGGTTCTCGGCCGCATCATCTATGCCCTACTGATCTTGCACGCCATTTTTTACAACGTCTTCTTCGTTAAGTCCGGCATCTGGCTGAAGCGCTTCTTCGCCCCTATTGTCTTCGCCGGTGTCGTGGCCCTCACGCTCCTGCACGCCCTCAATGCGACAGCCGTAGCTCGCGTCCGCGCCTTTTCGTACCGCGTCTTCTTCATTACCCATCTCCTGGCCGCCATGGCAATTCCTCTACTGATCTACTTCCACGCACCGACCGCGAGGTTCTACGTCGTCGAGGCGCTAGCTGTCTTTGTGCTCGATCTGGTAGCGCGGAAGCTCACGACCGTTACGGCGCCGGCGACAATCGAGAGTATCGCAGATACGGGGCTCTTGAAGATCACGGCTGCGATGCCCCTGAACAACATGGCCAAGTTTCGCGCCCACCCTGGATCGCACATCTACCTCAACATCCCCCCGGCATCACGCCTGAGCGGCAACTCATCGTCCGTGTCTAACATGGTATTTGAGTTTCTGTACAACCCTTTTACTGTGGCGGCGACAAACGAGGAGAGTGGTGAACTGACGCTTGTTGCTCGCGCGAGGAGCGGTCCACTTACGAGGCACCTGGCTCATCTTGCCACGGCGGACAATCAGTCATCTCCAGACAGGAAACTTCCTCTCTCCATTGAGGGGCCGTACGGCGCTGCTGGGAAGAACTTTTCCGACCTCGTTAGTTCTGGACCAAGACGGGTTCTCCTAGTTGCTGGCGGCGTCGGAGCCACCTTTGCGGTCCCAATCTACCACGCACTTCTCAACGACATCCCAGCCGCCCGGGTGCAGCTCATCTGGGCCATCCGCAACGCCGGCGACGCCACCTGGGCCGTCTCCGGGACGAGCGGGAAGAGCATCCTCGACGACGACCAAGTGCAGCTCTTCCTCACGGGCGAAATGAGCGTGACCGACGACGGAGACGACGCCGCGGGCGTGGAGATGAGCGCCTTGCAGCCACGTGCCAGCCAACGGGGGCCGCGCACGACGGACCACAACGGAAAGCGGCCTGACTTCCAGAAGATCGTCGACGAGACGTTTCGACACGCCGCGGACGAGACGGTGGCGGTGCTGGTGTGTGGACCGGCGGAGATGGCGAGGGAGTTGAGGAGATGTGTGACCCCATGGGTTGTGAAGGGTAGAAAGGTGTGGTGGCATAATGAGAGTTTTGGGTGGTAAGATTTAGATGAGCTGGCGTCGTTTTCAGGATTATTTGATGTAGACTTTACTGCGTATAAATCTCATTGTTAGATAACTAACTCCTACTTAAGAAGCTCACTTTCAACTCAACCGTACTCCAAGTGTGCTTAGTATATCGAAGACGACTAAACACTACGGCTAACGATGCAATCTCAAATTCAACTACACTTGATTTTCATTCCTACTTGTAACTTTGAGAGACGTGGATAATGGGAATATGTCAGTCAACCTTTGTTATTCTTCCTTTCATTTCTTGAATCCCTACCTCAGACTCCTTTGTCTCATCCCACCCTCTCATGAGCATTCAGCCAATAACGCCTATCTATTCTCCTACTCGAGGTGCAAATGAATCTTCCACCCCCACTGCCGTGTAGCGCCAATCGACTCGAAACAATAAGTCTTTCTATGCGAAAAAACGAAACAAGCACCGAAAGCCGTTCCAAAACCGAAGTCTTCACCCCGCGATGAGTAGAAGACCCAGCCCAAATACATGTAACCGCCCACGCCCGAATTGCACAACTCCTAACATTGGTTTACTGTCTGTAGCGAGCCAACTGTGCCATGATGTTTTGAACTTGCATTGCGGAATCTCCGTTCGGCGGTGCGCCACCGTTAGGTGGAGGCTGTGCTCTGTAAGGTGCCCCATAAGAACCTTGAGTGGGAGTTTGCTGCTGAACCATACTGTTTCCGTTCAGGGTTCCGAGGATCGCCTGGATGGCTTGTGGATTTGGTGCAGCTGCTGCGTTTTGAGGAGCGGCACCGGGTATTCCACCTGCAGGGGTAGCTTGGATGGTCGCCAACAGTCGCTGCAGGGTGGCGTTATCAACCTGTCCCATGATGCCGGCAAGATCAACTGGGTTTGCCTGCGGTTGTTGGGGTGGGTAATGGTTCGGCGGTTGGCCGCCAGGGAATGCTGCTGGATGTGGTGGGTGTCCCGGCTGTCCGCCATATGGGTTCGGGTAGCCACCACCGCCGCCGTAGGGTTGTGCGTAGCCTGCTACGCCGCCCGATGCTTTGGCTCGTAGTATGACCTCTGCCGCCGTTGGAGGATCTAAGTCGACGTATTGATCAAACCGAACGTTGCTCAAACCTCCTGAGCGGTCGAAGGCTTGTACCGGGATCCGGCCAAGAGTCTGCGCACGGAGATCTAAATCAACGACTGCGTGAACGCCCTCGGCGGCCTGCCTTTGAATGACAGCATCCTTAGGAATTCTTGGGTGGAGGAACATAACCTCCGACCTCAGACCCTTTGCCTTGAAGGCAGCCTCGACCCATGTAACAAAATCTCGGTTGACGTCCGGCTGGAGAATAATTTGAATGTCGGGTACATCTGCGCCATATCGATGGGGAAGATTGATATCGCTGTCATGCCGCGACCGTCCGTAAGGGCTGGGGCTTCTCTTTCGATAGGAGTCCTTCTCTTTCCGACCGTACCCGGGAGAACGCGAACGTCCCCTTGATCGGCCGCCATCGTGGAATCCTCGATCACGGCCGTAAGCATCCTCCCTTGGGTAGTCATTGCGGCGAGGTGACTGATTGCGCGCCGGTCGATAGTCGTCTCGGTTAGGGGGGCCATCTCGGCTTGAAAGGCTGTCCCGGCCGTGACTGTCGCGACTCTGATGACCAGGTCGATCATTCCGACGTCCACCGTTGGGTCCTCCATCGCGTCCACCGTCACGTCCACCGTCGCGCCCGCCATCACGACCACCATCACGGCCGCGTGGTCTATCTGGACTTCGACCGCGCTCCTTTTTTGCCTTTTCTTGAACACGCGATATCTCAAGGTCTACAAACGAATGTTAAAACTGGAACTTCATGGGGATCACCCGATCGAACTTACGAATTCTCCGCCCTTTTATCTCAATTCCCTGCAAGTTCTCCAACGCCCTCTGGCCTTCGTCCACGGTGTGGTACTGTACGAAGCCATATGCGGACTTCAGGGATATCTGGGCAAGCCTTCCAAACCTGTGGAACATGTCGAAGACATCTCGTTTTGAGACCTTGTCGCTCGAGAGATTTCCTGTAGAGAATATGTGAGAGCCATTTTTGGACGCACCGGATGCGGATCGTGTACCAATAAAAATGCGAGAACCATCGGGAAAGCGGTCCCATTTCGCTTCTGACATGTACTGTCGCTCGTCGGCCATGAACTGATCCCATTGCCTTTGATAATCGCCATCTTGAGCTTGATCAGCAGAAAAGGGAAGGATAGGAGCTGGATACGGAGGGGCAGTCAACGATGTGATAGCGACGGATGCATCAAGGCCAGTAGCTGGGGGAGGCGGGAGGCTGCCGAGGGGATCGGTCGACACGCCTGGGGCACCGGCCGTGACATATGTGGAAGGTTGGCCTGGGGTCGGCGGTGCGGCAAGACTGGCCGTGACGTTCGAGCTGGATCCCGATGGGTGGTGCTGAGAAGCATACGATTGGGATGCCTGATGAGGCAATGGGGGTCTCGGGGGAAGAGAAGCAGATGATGGGAGAGCGGATGGCAGAATGCTAGAACCCACGGGTGGCTCCGCCTTCGCGGAGGAGGTAGATGGATCAGAGCTGGAGGAGGCTTCAGCAGGGGCAGTGAGATCAGCCACGAGGCGCTCGATGTCAACTGCGGGGTTGGGAGACTCTGTGTGAGCCGAGTCGGCCTTGGCTGTGGAGGGTGAATGCGCTGACTGGAAGCCGGAGTGATCGGGGTTGGATGGCTGCGAGACGACCGTCGTGGCGTCGTCGGGGTTCGCTTCAGTAAGTGCGCCAGAAGCTACCGCTTCTTGTTGGGCCGACGAAGACGAGGATGATTCAGGGACGACATGGGATGCCTCTGGGAGGCGATTTGTCAAGTGCTCGGATGAAAGAGAAATATCGTTGGATTCTCGGGGCATTGATGATACATCTTCTGGTTGAGTGTCTCCGCCTTCACCCTCCTCCGACCCAATAGGGGAATCAAAGGTCTTTGCGTAGTCGTCTTCGGGAAGATCCTGTGTCGACTCAGGCTGAGGATCTTGGGGTTGTTGAGCGAGCGTCTGTGGCTCGTCCTCGTCATAAGGGTCGTTGAGGCTATCGTCATCTACAATATCGTCGTTGTCACCGAGACCCATGATGGTATCGACGTCGACGTCGGCATGGACGTTGGGGTGCTGCTGGGTGTTGTCAACCGTGCCCTTGGCGGCGGCGTCGGCAGCAGCGGCAGCGGCAGCGACCATGGCGTCAATGGTGTCGACCGTGTCTTGCAGCGCGGGGACCACCAAGGGAGCAGCCGAGTGGACGGGCGAAGGAGAGACAGGAGATAGGTTGGCAGTGGCCTGCAGCTCTGCCTCGGGCTCTAGCATGAGGTTGGGCTTGGGCTTGGGGTGTGCTCTGCTCGGCTCGGCAGCGACACAGTGGGAGGTTGGAGGGGATGCTTCAAGAGGCTCGATGGTACAAGAAACGTGGATGAGGCGTAGTTGGAGATGGGAAGATTTGGATTCGTCGTGTCAGTGGAAGCGGTGGGAGAGGCAGAAGCGAAATCGGCGCAATTGCCGTGACAGCTCTTCGTAGCTGGCGCAAATGGCGATGGGGCTTGAAGTTGGGCAAACTCCCGGCTGGAAACTTGGTTGGGAGAAAGCTTTACGCGAAACCGAAACCAAAAGCTTGACAGAGTTTGAGAAAGCTTGAGAGGGCTGTCAGGCGTCCAGGTAGCACGCACAGCAAGCAGCTTGCGCGATGCGACGTCGGAGCTGGGATTGTCGCACGCGATGGAAGAGAGCCGCGAGAGTAAAAGAGACGGCACAGTATGAAGAACTGGAAGTACTGAGAATATGAGAATCAGGCGGGGTTGTTGGCCTTCTTTCCCTTGCAATTGCACACAGCCGCGCGCTGGCCTGATTAGTCGCGATGCGATGCGATGTGCTTTGTACTTGGTGCTTGACCGTGACGGGAGTGACGTTTCGCGTTTAGTCGAGGTTAGAGTCGGAGTCGAGTTGGGTCGAGTCGAGTCGAGCCGAGTCACGCAGATATGAGTGATGAGTGATGGGCGTTGATGATGGCGAAGGGGGAAGACGAAGAAGATGGAGGAGGAGAGGGATGGGCTGGGCTGGGCTGGGCTGGAAGTGGGTAACTGTATTCGTAGGTTGTACCTAGTGGTAACCTGGAATATTTATTAGTGGGCAGTACCTAATGGATAGCAGTACGTAGCAGTAGCAGTCCCAGTGGCAGTGGAAGTCCCCGTGCACGTGGTTTTCCCGTAAGTGCTGATCTCCCAATCGCGGGCGCACGAAATCTGCCATGGATGTGGCGCTAAACGGCTTGCGGGAAGGCGGGAGGGCGGTCAGAGCTGGCGGGCGCGGCAGTTTCAGAGCCTGGGCCTCCCTAAGACCCGTACAGTACATCAGGTCCGCTAGGGCGCCCCATCATCACCTGCAACCGTTGGGTTGACAGCTGGCACGCAGTGCGAACTGAGAACATTGAACTCGCATCATGGATCCAATCCAATCCAATCCCATCCATCCCTATATCCCTGGGTGACTTACAATTGACCAAAACCCTCGCACCATAATCGCGAGGCGTCACGGGAATATGTCATACTCCCTGCAGCGAGCCTCAATCTTGCTCTGTCAACAGATGGGCAGAGCAAGTCTCGCAAGAAAGCACTTCTGCCAACCGCTCGCCCTGCCCCATGCCACGAGGTTCAAGAGATACGAGGCTTTCGATTCTCAACTAGACCAAGACGCTCTTGCAGAAGCTCGCGCCTGGTACCAGGCCTTTGACCCATCTCAGCTCCCCAAAGGCAACACGACATACGCCCGATCCAGCGGACCAGGCGGCCAGCACGTAAACAAGTGCGTCCAATAGCTCTACCCCTGGGTTAACTCGGTGCTGACCTTCAAAGAACGGAAACCAAAGCCATCTCAGTATATCCGATCAAAGATCTCATCACTGTACTGCCCAAGTCGTTGCACTCGAGTATCCGGGCTTCCAAGTATTACACAGTAAATAGCGATGCTCTGACCTTCCAGGCGCAGACGTCTCGTTCGAGGGATGCAAATGCAGAAGACAACAGGAAAAAGCTGGTCGACGAGGTGAGGCGCATCTATCAGGAAGCCACGCCGGCTGGTACCAGCGATGAGAAGAAACAGAAGCACAAGGAGATGTACGTTCTCGTACTAACATGCCGTCAAATATGCCTCCAAATACTGATGTTTTCTTAGTGGCAAGCGATTTCATGAACACAGGGTGAAAGAGAAGAGGCTGGTTGGAGCGAAGAAGCAAGCGCGCCGAGGCCCTTCAGATTGAAGCCCACCCATGGCCATTGGCACGCCTAACTAATGTCTTACGATGGTCGAGCCTTTTACCGAGTGCTCTGCACATCTTGGGAAGCAAGTCAAATGCGAGACTCGCGACAAGCTCTGAAAGACATGTCCGAATAAGCGCCTTGACCAGATACACGCCCAGATGATTACTGAGATTGCGCAGCCACGGCGTTCAGTTATGGGAAAATTGACATGGGTCAAGACCCTGATTCAAGGGTGCCCAATCCGCATTGCCGGAATTTAGGGGTCAGCAAACGTTTATATTAGGGTGGGTGTGATGCGACCTGCTGAGGAGAGGGCAAGCCTCCAGGACGATCGCCGATGGCGCTGGCGCCGAACTGTATAAGAAACGAGAGGCCTCGAGTTTCGGAGGCGACAGTTGACCAACAAAGAGACAATGGGACAGGGGGCCAGGGAACAAACAGCCGTACGTGCTGTGAAGCGCGATGCTGTTGACCCAGTTGGCCTCTTTCGACTCAACTCGATACATTTCGGATGGACTCATATCATGGGTGTTGGCAGATGCTGCATCGTCGGGGTTCACATGATAGTCACAGTACACTTACATGCGGCACTCCGCCTATTACTCTCATGCTCCCCGGAAGCCAATTGCACAAGAAAAACACTCTGCTCTTATCAAATAGAAAATGTCCTTTCCAGGCCCAGAACATTCCAAATCCGCTGCTAATAAAGCTCGCTTGGATGGGCTGCCTCTGCTCTGCCGGTTCAGCTCTCGTCCATTTCTTCCTCAGCTCTCGGCTCTCCAGCGCCGCCTGACTCGACCCCACTGCGGCAGCCGTCTATCCATATCCATCTTCCACACCATCTACCATCTTCCGTTCAACCCAATGTCAGCAACTCTCGACTAGCAATCACATCACGACTCCCCTCGTTCCTCGTCTCCCCATCCCACACGACGACGGGCATCTTGCCGCCCCGAAACACCACAGTATAGACTCCATCGCGCCTCTCAACAGACCTCCCTCGTGCCATCTCCGACCGAATCGCCCGCTATCAATATCAGCCCAATCCGGCTACACGGCTTCTGCGCCAGCTCCGCGGGGCATCATCCGCAATCCAAATCCGAACCGCCGACGCCGACGCCCAACATGGACGCCGCTGCTCGCCAACAACCACAAGTCCAGCCCTGTAGATACAAGGTCGGCAAGACTCTAGGAGCAGGCTCCTACTCCGTCGTCAAGGAATGCGTTCACATCGATACCGGTCGCTACTATGCAGCCAAGGTCATCAACAAGCGCCTCATGGCAGGTCGCGAGCACATGGTTCGCGATTCCTATCCTCCATCTTCCTCTGCCTCTCTTGGCTAACCTTATCGCGTATCACAGGTCCGCAATGAGATCGCCGTGCTCAAGAAGGTCTCAATGGGCCACCAGAACATCCTCACATTGGTCGACTACTTCGAGACCATGAACAACCTCTACCTCGTCACCGATCTAGCCCTTGGCGGCGAGCTGTTCGATCGCATCTGTCGTAAAGGTTCATACTACGAGTCCGACGCTGCGGATCTCATCCGCGCCACACTCTCTGCTGTCGCCTACCTCCACGACCACGGCATCGTCCATCGCGACCTGAAGCCCGAGAATCTGCTCTTCCGGACCCCCGAGGACAACGCCGACCTGCTTATTGCCGACTTCGGCCTATCGCGCATCATGGACGAGGAGCAGTTTCACGTCCTGACCACAACCTGCGGCACACCCGGCTACATGGCCCCCGAAATCTTCAAGAAGACGGGCCATGGCAAACCCGTCGATCTCTGGGCCTTGGGGGTCATTACATATTTCTTGCTGTGCGGATACACCCCCTTCGATAGGGACTCCGACTTTGAGGAGATGCAAGCCATCCTGAATGCCGACTACAGCTTCACGCCCATCGAGTACTGGCGCGACGTCTCGAGCCACGCAAAGGACTTCATCCGGAAATGTCTAACCATCGACGCCACCAAGCGCATAACCGCCCACGAGGCTCTCCAACACCCCTTCGTCGCCGAATTCCTCGCCACCGAGGGTGAGGGCCAGAACCTGCTGCCGAATATCAAGAAGAACTTCAACGCTCGCAGAACGCTCCATGCTGCCATTGACACCGTGCGCGCCATTAACAAGCTGCGCGAGGCGCAGAATGGCATGATGGACGGCGCCCGCTCCAAGGAGCCCACCCGGGGAGCCGCCGCATTGCGTACTCAGCAGGCTGGAGCTCGGAAAGAGGATAGCGCCATCTCCATGGGCAAGGACAGCGGATACGCTACGCAACCCGAGGGCGATGTAGTGATGGGGAACACCTCGCAATATAGCGTGCCGGCCTCGCTGCAGGTGGGCAATGACAGCAACCGTGTTGTCGAGACCAGCAAGGGACTGTGGACTGGGAAGAGATAAGCTTGCTCGGGGCTGTATTTCGTTTCATCACGTTTGCGCGGCAGGGCGGAGAGCAACGACGGATACGAGTGGATGCGAGCTGAAATACGAGACAAAAGAAGTCAGCAAGTCAGAAAGATGTAGTCTTCACAAAAGGGAGGTCATCATGCAGCCGACGACGCATGATACCACACAACAACAATAACAACGGCGGCGGGCATCGCTCGACGAATTTCCTTTTGTTACGGGGACGGGCTCGAAGCACCACCGACAGGCGGCGGCGGACAGGGGCAGGATCTCTGAACTTCTCAAAGCCAGGCTGGGCAACGAATTGCGGGCACGGGTCCAGGTCGTAGGTCCCCTCGGGTTGCAGGGGCAGGCAGGCGAGCAACAGGAGGACGCTACCTTGGGTTCGGAGACTTGCAGCTCCGACTTTATTCTTTTTTTCCTTCTTCTCTCGAGTGTGATCGTGTTGGTTAACGGGGGAGTGTAGTAGATACCAAAGGCTGGTCTAGTCGTATAAGATGTAGCGGAACGTCATTGAAACATCACGGTCTTGTGTGTTGGCTCGGATGCTAGAGGAGTTGATAGATGGGCTTTGCGTGATGGTGGTGTGACCCGTGTGAACGCGATTAGCTACGTGCGAGAGAGTGTAGACGATATATACGCTCACATTCCACAAACGACTTGAACCTAGAAGCCGCAGATAAGTACGCGCCCTGTAAAGACTTCGGCACGCGTAAAGTCCTTGATGCTTTGTCCTTACCTGCTCTTACTTACTCCTAACGCTCGAACCCGAGCAAGAAACGCACCATTTCTACGCACATGAAGATATGGAAATCGGCCATGTCGAGCCTTCGGTAAGAAGACGCAGCAGCATCTGCCGAGCCTAGACCAAAGTTGCCGGAACCAGGACAACTCATATACACCAAACCTTCGGGTAGAGCCGGTCAAACAAAAGACGACTAGAGTCAGAATAGCACAGTGGGAATATGTAGACGCTGGCATTGAACCGGAATGAGTGGAAACTGTGGGTAAGAGAATGAAGGTGACGGCGAAAGACGCGCTGCCAATGCCTTATTTCGTCCTTGCCGAGATATCGCTGCAAACTACTGTACTAGAATAATAGGTTGTTTCGATACCTCAAAGTGGCAATAGTAAGTAGCATATGTAGTTTGTTTGCTGCTGTAGACGAACGATTAGATGAGGCGAACGGTATATTCCTTGTCACTTACGGATATAAATCGTGGTTGCTACCTAAGTACTATGTGTTTAAACATTCACAAGTCACGGTTCAATGGGACTGTAATCTTGACTCTTCAAATCGTCGTCATTCTCCTTTCTAACTCCTGATGTCTAGCGAGTGGTATCTTTGGTATTCCCCATGCCGGTTCTCCCATCCCCTTACTGCGCCGAGCAGTCCAAACCGGTTTCGTCCCCATCAAGAGGACCTTCATCCCGAAATTCTCACACGAAGTTCGTCTAGCGAGCGTCCAGTGCACCATCGTCGATCGGTGCACATATTATCCTCCTCTGCTGTGTATACATTACTCTATAGAATCCAGCGTCGTCCTTTCGCGGATATATGCAGTTGGGGGCTATCCATTTGCCCCTATTCCCATTATTACAGCTTCCGTCCCCGACGGCCCTGCGTCGAGTGCAGTCCCTTTCGTTAAACAACCACAATACGCCGTTTCGCTGTGCCGTTGAATGCCAAAGATTTTAAAATAGTTATGTCGAAAAGTAATTACGGGTGGAGCGTCATGTGTTCATGATTTCCTCGGAGGGTCGTAGATCCGAGGGTATGTTGATGAGATTATTGGAGTTCAAGGTGTGTTGTGATGTCGGGAACTGATTGTTTATCGCACAACAACCACTTCGCTAAGCTCGACGTCTCGAGGGGGCGCATTTCCATCCCAGATCTGGCCGTTATTCGTCATGTCCATAACTAGCATGCCGGGGATCGCCTCCTCTGAGAGAGTCGGGCTCAGGGTTCCGCTGGTGGAGCTGCAACTGGAGCTGCTGCCCACGGTCCAGCCATCGCTCGAATCGGCTCTCCGCCTCTCCAAAAGCCCGAGACCAAAGTATTCTCCATACTCCTCATCGGTCACTTTGTGGCGATCACCGCACTCAACGAAGTCGTAATCCCATCTTGTGATCTTTCCTTCCTGTCGCTGGGGCAACCACCGAGACTTGGCCATGTAGAAGAAGACTGCAGCCAGGAGACCGCCGCAGACCAAATCGATGGCGTAGTGGTGGCTGAGGTACATAGTGGCCCACCAAATCCAGCAGACATAGGCGATGAAGAAGTTTCGGAATTGGGGGAAGCAGTGGATCATGAACAAAGCCTCGAGAACAGCGTTGGCCGAGTGGAGCGAGGGAAAGGCGCCGAAAGGTAACGGAGCGCTCGTGAAGTTAGTGGTGTATAGGTCCATGTTGAAGATCGCATCGATTCGAGCCAGACCCGCGGGGGATCCTGGCATGCCATAAGCAGCAGGGACGAGGCCATTCTCATTCTCATACCAGGGTGGTGTGCAGGGAAACAGGACCTGAATGGTAACACCGAGAATGCTCATCCATCCCAGAGTGCGCGCAAAAACAGGGGTTGATCCTGGGGCGCCGAAAATAAAGAGAAGTCCCGACACGACGACCGGGGCGCCGAAGTGCGCCAATCCGTACGGGAGCCAGGCAAGAATGTCAAGCACGGGGTGCTTATGGGCGGAGAGGATATTGGAGAGGTTGGCGCCGTAAAGTACGTTTTCTAGGGCTGGGAGGACGCGAACCCAGATGTGAGGGCGGTACTCGTACGGAATGAACCTATATGAGAAGTTAGAATTTGTTGACAGAAATTGTGCAAAGCAGCTAAACTTACCGACTGCAGAAAAAGTATACCAACCAAATCCAGATCATGGAAGATGGTATGAAAAATTGGCGCGTTGCCGGCATCATGAGTAGCCAGATGCTGGCAAGTACAGCCATTGTCTTGACACCGGGAGCCGGGGGAGCGATCCATAGGGAGAATAGGAGAAGCATTGTCAGGAACAGATACTGGAGATCGGATGTGCGCCACTTGTGTCGCTGAATGTCGCGGATGCCATCCCAGGCATTGAAGGATGATTTGAGAGTGGTGATGTCTTCGGCGCCCGGGTGGGTTCTCGATTTTGACTTGCTTCGTCGTCGGCCGATTCGGTATCGGTGGGGTATGGTGTTGAGGAATGGGAGGTTAAGGTGTTCGGGCCACAGTAGGTGTAGCTTGGGCTTGCCCGAGCCCGAAAGGGAGGCGGGAAAGTCGTTCATGATGGGCGTCGAGATCGAGGTCGAGATGAGGATTGCGAAGGGGCGAGAAAAGTAGTTGAAGCGCACAAGTGCGCGAAGAGGGCGGTCTCGTTGGTTGTCGTCCCAGTATGATATGGATACCCAAAAGCTACCTCATAACCAAGTTGGTGATCCAATCGCCAAGAAGCCTTCCACAGCCGTCGGTGCCGGTGGTTGCTCTGTTGTTGCCGTCCGGGCAGTGGTCGAGTTGAGGAGGCGGGAGACGGCACGCGACTGGAAGCCGGTAAACAACTTCGGGGCGATGATCAGAGTCGACAAGGGATGTTTGCGGAACACAGAGGAGGATCGAGTAGGAGAGCGGGAGGAGGTGAGAGGCGAGAGGAGGGGGAGGGTGAGAGGTGAAGAGGTGAGAGGGTAAGAGGGTAAGAGAGGAGAGAGCGGGAAGGACGCAGAGCGAGGAAGCGAGGATGATGACAAGGTGCAGAAGGTAGCGCAGAAGCGTGCTTTTGTTTGGTTGCCCTGCGCTTCCAGTCCTTTCAGTGCACACGACCTTTGATGGGCGCCGACACCACCTAACAATGGGGTTACAGGCGCTACCGAGAGCGCTGCAGGGCAGGATTTGCAGTGGGCGGGCAGCGTGCGGGCGGGCTACCTGCAGGTGCAGAGCTTGAGGAGAGAGCCCCGGAAGCTGCGGCTACGAGACACCAGGTACTTGCGGCGCATGTACCGCGCGGCCTGGGGCAGTCCTGGGCGAGCTGGGGCCCCTGGAGGGTCACTGGAAATTGCACCCGCGGGCGGCTAAGCCCAATTACACTTTAGCAACGGAGCTAAATGCGGGCTCTGTTGCGTCTGACTGATCAAAATGTGCTGACACACACACGGCACCGGAGCCCCGGAGGCACGGAGTTTACTGCAGCCCGACGCCGGTGTATTACGGTAATTTCCTGCCCAGGCTGGAAGGGGAAAAAGGGCCAAAAAGGGCTTGTCCAGGCCAGGAGCGGGAAGAGATTTGTCTTAGGTCGAGCTGCTAGCGGGTTGAAGAATGAGAGGGCATCGTCTGTCTATGGCTCGTTTCTGCCGGCAATGGCATGGGGGGGAGAGGCAGCCCAGACAGTGAACCTACTTCTAGGTGTACTATGGCAATTACCTTGTAAGAGTGCAGCAGAAGAGAGGGATATCCAAGGCGTGCAAAGGTGTATGTACTGTAAGACGGGCTACGTACTAGACCTCGAGGATCGCATGCGAGATTGGAGGGGTCATGTAGACGTGGACAAGTCAGAGTCAGCCATGTTCTGTGACCCCAGGTTTCTTACCTCACCATCATAGCTACATGTACCAAGTATCGGCCAAGCCCTGCACCGCCTCAGCCGTGATGCCTGTCGCGACAGTCCGGAGCATCGTCGATGTGGCACAGCAGGAGGAGATCAAGGTACATGTGCCAAGTACGAAGGAGTAATGATCTAAGGGGGCAACGACGACAACGACGAGTCTCGCCGTGGCTGAGCACCAATTCGAATTGCCCAACAAACAAACAATAATTATGCTTTATTCGTAAATCGCAATTACCGCGCAAACATGTTCACGATGCATCCCCTGGAAACGTCCGCGGATCCATGGATCCCAATTGCAAATTGCTAAATTGCGGCGGATACGCGGATGCGAGTTCACGGCCAAGGCTGGCTGCCACTGGCTGGCTACCACCAGTCACCTACTGAGGTCATGACAATTTGCCTGCAGACAAACCTGGAAACCCAAGACAAATCAACCTAGGGCCAAGGGAAAAACACTCCACTGCAAAAGTTTCACTGCAGAAGCTCTTTCATTGGCGCTGCCGAGGAGCTGAGGCAACCTCTGGTCGGTCGAGGTACCTGCGGCCGAGGTACAGGGCGACGGCGGAGGGAATGCTGCTGAGACCTCCATAATCTCTCGTTTCTGTTCGTTCCCTGCTACTGCTCGTTGGCCCGTCGGCCGTCGGTCTCTCCAAACGCGAGGGAATCCGAGTTGCAGAGGGAGAGATGGGAGGAGAAGATGCGGACCCCTCCACACTTCCAACAGCTCGCTGAAAGCAGCTAAGGTGGTTGGTTAGTAGACACAAGCTTGCACGGCGCCGTCGCACGCTCACGCTCACCGGCTGTGGAAGAGTTCGCCAGCAGCACTAGGCACGAGGCACGAGGCAACTGGACGTTGCAATTGGTGAGGGCAGCCTCCATGCTGGGCCTGGCAGCCTGGGCCTGAGAAGCATGTGGCCATGGATGTCGTCATGGACGCATCGCCAGCAAGCAATCTCGCCATGCTGATTGACGACGATGATGATGCTGGTGATGCGCCCCGACAGCAAGGGACCCAAGGACCGCCGCCTCGACTCAGCCCTGTGCGGACCCCCCCAGCCAGCAATGATGGCTTGTTTCTCAAACGGTTTGGCTGCCGTTTGCTATTATTCCAGCCAACAGTTCTATCTAGTGGACTCACTACGTGCAATCCATCCCAACCTAGGTATCTTAAACAGGGGTAATAATAAGAGCCTCGCCCTCGCCAATTGTCAGCCAGGCCTCGGATCTACCAGATATATATCTAGTTAGTCTACGTCGCCGCTGTGCCGCCGTTTTCGTTGTCGAAAGACGGTTTCGTTCTCGGCCTGTGCCCACTTAAAGAACGCGGCCAACGAAAAGTTCCGAAGCCGGCAACCCAACCTTTGAAAGCACTCATCAGTCTCCGCGAAATCTCAAGGTTGATACCATGGCGATGCGCGACCAACCCCGAGAGTTGTGGAGCCCGTCTGCTCAAGGCCCGGTCGCACATGGATCGGTCTAGGATTCTCTTTAGTCCTTGGGGGGATCGTCGATAAGATGAGAGAGGGTTTTGGAGGCTGACCCAAATCTCGCTAGGGATATTTGCTCTCATCGGTGCAGTACGTGCCCTTGTTGATCGACTGTCTCTCCGTCTCCGACAATGCGTCTCGCTTGCTGCCTCGCAGACTGTAATCATGCATCTTTCGCACTCGCTCACGTTTGCGACAGGGATGCTCCGATGCGCAGACAGTCCTGAACGGCATCTGTAATTAATCGTTCGTCGTAGACCCGACAACTATCGCCAACTCGCGTGTCTCACTCACCACTGCTGGTGCCACCCGTCGGCCGAATAGGCTGGCATTTCCTCTTCGCGCTACTGTACGGTATCTGCGCGCTATGCCATCCATGCTTGCCGCGTCGTCCACTACGCTGAGATCTCACTCTCAACATCGATGGATCCTCGTCAATCAGATCAATCAGGTCGATATCAATGTCTCTGCTCGGACCTTCACCGCAAGAGGCTTCTGCGTTATGCTTCATCGTCCACGAGACCTGCTTCCAACTCCTTGCTGGCGCCAAATGCTTGGCGTACATATGATGGACGGATTTTGTTGCAACATGGTGTGGCAACCACGCAGGCTTTACCTTCCAGGTTGACAGCTTGTCGATGCCTGATAATCAGGGTACTAACAGGCTCGCGTGACCTGCCGTCGTCGTTATCCGTCTTCTCAGCTGCTCCTCGACTCCAACTCGGTCGTGATGCAACGCAACGGCACGGCAGTCAGGCCGGCTTGGGTCTATTGCAACCCCTCGGCATTTGCCCACGGTTGTGCGGCGCTTGAGCAAGGCCTGGACGATCCCTTATTTGGTCATACTGCAGTAGCTCGAGTCTCGTCTCCGATCTTGCGGCGGATTAGTTGCGGCGCCCGTCTCCGAATATGCAGCTTGCAGAGACGGTGTTAGCATCAAGCCCAAGCCTCCGATGGATTCTTCGACGATCCAATGCCATGTACTTTACGCGTACCGGGTCACACCGTCATTCATCCCGACTTCGTCATCCCGTACATAGACTACAATGAATATCAGCCCACGCCGCCGCCGCCTTGGAAGCCGTGGTCCAGACCGCAACCAGAGAACTCCTTGCTTCCGCTTGGCTTCCACTTCCATGCGCAAACTCCTCATGCACGACTGCAAAGGAAGCGATATGCACGCAGCCGCACTGCCCAATGACTGACCTCCAGCGATGTGGCTGCCCTGGCTGCAGTTTGCCCTCGTGAGCCACTGCAGCATCGCAGCGTGTCATTCATTGATTCACTCGTCCGAAGAAGCCGTTGACCTTGCACAACGAACAAAGAACAGCGTTTTCACTATTGTTCATGCACCAAAAGTCCACGGATCCCGCCGCCGCCGCCGACGAGTCGCCAACCCGGCCGCAAACCCGCTCGTCCAAAGTCCGCCTCCTCCGTCGAAGCGGATACTCCTTGGGTCCCGATCTTGACAAGTCCGATAAAATTAAACGGAGCGCCCCCCTAATATAAAGAAGAAGAAGAAAAAGACCCAACAGCTCAACACACCGGGCTAGCGAAGCTGGATTGCGGATTTGCAATCACAACTAACATGAAACCCACAACGGTCCCGCCATGGACCAAAATTTTCCTAATTATCGAGTATTTTCCTCGGCCTTTTCATTCTCTCAGGGCCCTGTCGGATTTTACGTTTCCAGGGCTCATTAGCCTCCTGTCCATCAAAATCTCGCACCTCGTGCTTGGCGCCGTTGGCCCGTGGTCGGCACTTCCCGGCCGAGACTTGGCACTGGGAGAACGTGCGTCTGGTAGGGCACCATGAAAATCTCGTGCCCCTAACAATCGATATTTGCCCATGGATCTACTGCATGTGGGATGATGGATGCTTGATGAGCCAGTAGCCTCGGCCGGGGTATTGGGAGGCAACGTTCCTGGCTGGTCACACGATAAAACACGATATCATGACTTCACCGGACAGGATGCGGCAGTCTTTCAGATGCCCGGAATCTCCGGTGATGCCGTAGACTGGCCGTGGACTTCCTCGGCTGCGTCGAGTCCACTTCTTCTTTTGCCGTTCGCCTATTGCTTGTCACTTGGTTGCTCGTGCCTTTTCCCGTGTGGATGCGCTCGGCTACCGCTCAAGCTTCGTCTCCGGGCCCATCCCGCGCACGGCTCCGGGATCCGACCCGCTGTGCCAACCCCATGTCCGAGTGCCCGAGTACCCGTTGGTCGTGATGCGTTATGTTGAATTGGGTTGTCTTTCTCGTTGCAGCTTTGAAGGGCTTTCACACTTCGTAATCAGCTGATGAAGACCCTGCTTGTCAATGCAACAACCTAGTGAATCCACGAAATGGCGAGAGGCCCTGGGAGCTAAGGTCTTTAGCACGCTAGTTGTGAGCCATGTGCCTTATTGGAGCGCCGCATCTCTCTCTTTCTAGACAGGATCGGCAACAAGCTTCTAAACAATTAATGTCTTCCCGAAAACTTAAACATCATGTCATCTTACATATCTCAAGCGCCCCTTAGATCTCAAGCCGCACTCATCTGGGTAGCCCGCGAACACAGTATCTCCGCCGAGGTGTGGACACGCATTCTGCTGTACTCTCAAAGACACCATAGAACTTACTTGGGTGTCATGAGCTTTTCCCGTTCGTTATTAGGACGATTATCAACTGACAACTACTACTTTCTTTGGCCGACTTCAACGATCCATCGTTGACTCCTTCAGCTAATAGTAATTACACCGTCTGCGTTTCAGGATTGCCTGGTTTAAAAAGGCATGACAACAGCGATTGTTGCACTACAGTGATGCGTAAGAAACGTAGCAGAAGCTTTTCGCATACGAATGGGTTTGTTGACGGACGAGAATGCCTTCGTGAAAAAGCATAAATGCAATCGACTCGAGGAAAGCTCCGCGAGTCGAGTTTTGTAGGCACCATGTAACCTTGTTTCAAGAACAAGTTCTCGCCATGTAGCACTCATGAAAAGAGTAGTAAATGAGCTCGACTTACATTGCCTGATGGTAGTAACCTTGCGAGAGCGTCTGGGAACGACCCAGATAGCTACTTATCTACAGCTAACGCAACCCCCTTAATAAGGGCCTTTGCAAGGGACCATACGTATATATGCAGAACGCGCCTCTGCAGATCAAGAGGGAAAGACTCTTCACAGACTAAGAGCACTGAACCCCAGAAGACAATATGTTCATGGCATTGTTTATTTTGACATCAACGTATCGTATCTACATCACCTTCATCTACCTTGACTGTCTTGAGCAAATTAGGCCTTCTCTACCAATTCCTCCCCTGCGGAACGAGAAAGCCCACCCCCTGTTTTTTCCCTCACTCAAATAACTTAACAAAATGCACCGTCAACGCCATGCCACTAGATTCGAGAGGCCCAACCCCTCGTCGTGGTATCAAAAAAACCAGAAATGTAGTAAGTCGGGACGAATGGATGCCATCCACTTTCGCGAGGCACAAAGCTGAACAGGCCGTGAGCCTACCTGACTGGGAGCGCGCCCCCAATGCTGATGAGCTAGAATCATGCGTGAACCGGGACTATTTCTCATAGGAACCGGCAGCTCCGCCTAGTACCGGTTGCCTTTGAAGTACTTCAACTTCAAGTTCGACGAGGGCCTCTAGCCCGAGGTATTGAAGTTCGGCGGCGGCACGGGCGTGACCTTTTTGCCCGCGGACGCTTGGGAGCTCGACGGGGCGGCTGCGGGAGTCTTCTCCTTCCGCTTCTTGGCGCGCTTTTCCGTCTTGGTCAAGCTCGGCGACGAAACGGGTTGCGAGGCCGGGGCCGGGGAAGGTCTGCTGGGTTGCGATGAATGGGGTATAGGGGGTAGTGGCACGGCTGACTGGAGGCGTGGCACAGGCACGGGCGTCTCCCTGGTGGCGGTAGGAGGAGCTGGAGTCTCGGATTGGGGTTCCTTGACCTTCTTTCTGGATTTCTTCACCGTGCTGGCAGTTGCAATAGGGGCTGCCTTGGTTTTGGGAGTGGACGCCGGCAGAGCGCTCGAGAAAGAGGATGATGGAGGGGGGATAGTGGGTGGTAGCACGGGGGTCTGCTTCTTCGCAACGGCAGACGAAGGTTCAGATCCCAGGTCAGGGCTCGCAGAGCGAGTGGTCTTCTGCTTCTTAGTCTTGATCTCTACCGCAGACTTGACCTCTGCTCTTAGCTGCTCGGCGGCAGCGGCGGCATCGTCCTCTGAGACAGTGTGCTTACGCTTGCCTTTACGAGCAGTGGTTGGAGTTGCTGCCTCTTGAACGAGGGGAGTCGTAGTTTCGCTGGCAGCTGCGCTGCGTTTCTTCTTGTCCTTGGCCTTCTCGGCAGGCACGGGTGTCGCCTGGCTGGGGTTCTCGTTTTGCTTGCGCTTCTTACTAGAAGTTTTGGACTTTGTAGGAACAACGGGGGCTTCCGTCATCTCCGTATCCTCTTCGTCCTCGGAAGCATCCACGCCCATCTTGCCCATAGGTTCGTTGACACCGATAGGTTGCCATCGGGCTTTCATGCCCTTGGGTTGAGGGCGTGGGGCTGGCTTCTCAGCAGGACCGGTGGAGCCATCGGTGGAGGGTGTGCCGAGCTGAGTGATTCTCTTCACCTGCATGACCTGGTCGACCCGTCGAGGGGCTACTGAAGGGCCTGTTAGTATATACTACGATCGCTTCAGGATTTGAGACAACATACGAGACTGGTATTGCGAGCCGCCGACGGAGGGAATCAGGATTTGGATATTGCCCTTGGGAGCAATACTTTCGAACGAGACACCATAGTCTTCACCTTGGTGGGAGAATATCGGCGCACCACGCTGGGATTGGTCCATTGGAATCTCCAAGTTCTGGACTACTGAGATAGGCACGTTCGATGGTACAGTAAAGTACCAGAACTGCTTGCCTTCCAAGTTGGCCTGGCTGCAGATCTTGGCGACATCGTTGCCGTTGGGGCCATCCTCACCCTTGCGAAGTACGAAGTCCGGCGCAATAAAGTTGGGAATTGCCAGCTGTCTGTTACTTTCGCGGTCAGTGATGTGTATGGACTCGTCGGCCATCTCATCGTCCGAGTCCTCGGCCTCGCTAGCCGAGGTGCTGTCCGACTTGGCCTGGGCAGGCTTCTGGGCAGGCTTAATCGCCTGTTCGGTCTCGCTTTCTTCATCTTCGCTGGAGCTATCGTCGCTAGAGGTGGTTGAGGCAGCTGAAGTTGTGGCGTTGCCGTTGACGGTAGGTTTCTTTTCCACCTCGTCGTCACTTTCAGAATCGCTGCCTTCGCTGGAGCTGTCCGAGTCAGACCCACTGCTAGAGGTGCCAGACGAGGATTCGTTGGCAGCTGCCGAGTTCGTCTTCGCCTTGGCCTCACTGTCGCCTGACTCCGATTCGCTGCTGGTGTCGTCGGAAGCCTTTGACTCAGGCTTGACATTGACGGGCTTCTTTTTTGTGCTTGCGCGCTTTGCAGAAGCAGTCCGTTCGTCATCGCTATCGGCGATCTCGTCTTCCTTGCTGCGGCGGCGCGTGGCAGCTGCTGGTGACTTTGTACCAACACCGAGCTTTTTCATGAAATCTGAGCCGTCCCCGTCGCTACTGCTATCATCGCTGTTGCTGGCTTCCTCCTGGTCGTCATCGTCGTCGTCGTCGTCGCCGTTTTTTGCGAAAATGGCGTTGGGGTCGTTGGAGTCGGGATCTCGCTTCACGACTGGCGCGGGACGGCTAGAAGCGTGACGGTTGTACTGGGCCCCAGCCGACAAGCCTTTCTGGGTATCCTCGATGTGTTTACTCAGCGAATGAATCTGGAAGGGTACTTTGGGCGCCATCTTGGCAGGCGTTCGGGGCGTGATGCGCGCTATGAGCTGCTCAATCGCAGAGTGACGAGGTGAAGTGTCAAAGTGTTTGGAAGCTCACGATGAAATTTTGGCCGTTGTATGCACGCTGAAGAAAGACGAGCCACGCGAGTGGGGGCCCCACTAAGACGCGTCGAGGGTCTCTTTTTTTTAATTGGGAGGCGGGACGAGTAAAAATCTGTGGTCACCGCGTTTATCGATAAGGCCCGCTCTGAGAGTAGGTGAACGGCCCGCCAAACCTCCATCGTACAAACGTCTTTTGATGTGCAGGGGACAATACAAGTGACTGCCTCTACATGGATCCATAGATGGAAACGGGCTTTTGGTTTTATCCCAAAGACTCTATTGTCCCTTATTCAATTTCAAGGTCATTTTGTCCATCTACGTCATGTCTAACAAGAAGCGGAGGATTGAAGGGCTTGAGACACCCAAGTGTAAGGTGCTTTCACGACACCATCTCTCACACCTTGTTCACGACCTTTGGTATGAAGGACAAAGTAGTTCAGACTAACAGCCCTCATAGCACCGTTGAGTCCTGCAGGTTCCACTGCTGTTAGTGCTATCAGTGCTTTAGCCGCCCGTCGGCGGGCAGCCTCGAGTGTTCAAGTCGCTGTCGAAGCCAACGACTCTGCCTCAGACACAGACGAGAAACCAGCCGCCAGCAATACCAACTTCTATAGCCCCTTGCATAAAATTGCAATCCAGAACGACTCTGCAAAGTCTCCGAGCAAAGTCGTCGCTAAACAATCTCGCCCTCAACGTGGCTCTGAATCTTCAGCCATTGCTTTAAAGGGCGTCGAGTCGCCAAGGTAGACGAACTTGTCCTTCCGCGTTAACTATGCGGCTCACAATCACTTTAGTGGTGACTTATTGAAGTCGGCCGGCTCTCCTGCGGCTGTCTTTCAAATCATCCAATACTCGTCTTTCCGTCCTACGAAACGCAACCACCGAATTCAAGCCGGAGGTG
Source organism: Stylonectria norvegica (assembly GCA_014621405.1). Taxonomy (NCBI): domain Eukaryota; kingdom Fungi; phylum Ascomycota; class Sordariomycetes; order Hypocreales; family Nectriaceae; genus Stylonectria; species Stylonectria norvegica. The sequence continues at coordinate 30,206 of JAANBC010000270.1, forward strand.
TTGTCGAGCTCCGTCTAGAAGACAGCGAGGTACGAGTCTGAGACCATCTTACCGTTCAGCCAAGACTCACTCCTGCAGCGGTTCATGATTCTCGGAAGCTTCGGTCTCCGAGTTATCCATGGCGAAGTTACCATAGCTGGTGCCTCGTTGAGGCCTTCTGGCGCCGTTCAATGGATCCACGCACCTCACTGTCATGCTATTCCGGTCTTGAGAAGTGCTGAGAAAACAGGGGTTGAGCTTCATCCAGATCCAACTGCCCGAGGGTTGCGGCAATTAGGCCGAATATCCCCGCTCTTCAGAAAGATTTGGAACGAGCCCGTTGGTGCCAGCTCCAAAAAGCGAGGCAGCAAAGAAGCGACGTTTCAAATTGTAAGCCGCCCTCATCACAGTGCGCTCTCTACTAACAGAGATGTAGCTATGCACCTCCGAGGATGCCCCTAAGAGATGCATCATTCAGGACCTCATCGCTCCTCCCAAGTGGAATAAGAAACTCGCGTCTTTGGTTCTGGCTGCTCGGGACAAGCCTTCGTTGACCACTCTGGTTTGCGGACCCAAATCGGCTGGGAAATCCACATTCTCGCGGTTACTCACGAACCGGCTATTGACCGATCGATCTCTTCCCCAAAGCTCCAAAGGTGTTGTCATTTTGGATCTTGATCCAGGGCAACCAGAATATGCCCCGGCTGCGACTCTGTCACTGGTTCACGTCACTCAACCAAATGTGGGCGCGCCTTTTACCCACCCTGGAGCATACGATAACCACAACCATGTCATCCGCTGCCATAGTTTGGCATCCGTCACGCCGGCCTTGGATCCGGATCTTTATCTTGCCTGTGCTATCGACCTCTACGACACCTATTGCAAGTCTTCATTGGAAGCTCCTCTGATAATCAACACTCCGGGCTGGATCTTAGGTACAGGGCTTGATCTTTTATCCGCGGTAATTACCAAGGTAAAACCAGATCAGGTCCTTTACATGTCCGAGGATGGTCCATCGGATACTGTTGAGGTCTTGAGGGCTGCGACTAAGACCCTATTTACGGCGTTGCCATCTCAACAGTCAGAGTTTACCACACGGACTGCTGCTCACTTGAGAGCTATGCAGACTATGTCATACTTTCATCTAGAGGCCCCAACAAAGGGGGTCTCAGATGTAATTGAGGTTGCATCGAGAAATCGATGGAATCCCTCTCCACTCTCTGCAAACCCGCCGTGGTTGATAGGATACGCGCCGCCACACGCTGGAATACTAGGAATCTTGTCATATGACTACCAGTCTCCGCCAGAACTGCTGGCCGAAACCATCAACGGCATGGTGCTTGCAGCTGTCGAAATTGAGGATCCCAAAGCGTTCCGCAGTTTAGTCAGAGAAGGTGTAGGAAAAGAGAGTACATCCGAGGCAATGGAAGTTGACACAGAGAGCAAAGACGCCGCTAGGCCTGTAGTTTCCACTACCCCTGAAGGGATTCCCTTCATTCCCAACCACGACGACATCGCCCTGGACCCGCGTTACTCCCGCACGATTGGTCTAGTCTTGATCCGCGGCATAGACGCGGAAAACAAGACTCTGCAAATACTCACGCCAATCTCATCTAAGCAGATATCGGATATCAGGTCACGGGGCCGCGACGTGGTGTTCGTGCATGGCAAATTCGACACGCCGAGCTGGGCGTACACGGAGGACCTGTACGCACAAGCGGGCAATGACGAGGGCACTGAGGGGGTAATCGAAGTTACGGATGAAGATATAAGCGAAGATGAGAGTGATGCTGAGCCGGAAGATGTAGAGAAGGCCAGCGACATTGGGGCGGTTCCGTGGGTAGAAGTTCTGAAACGCAATGAAAGACGACCCGTGGGTTCTCGGGTCTGGAGAGTGCGCAGGGACTTGGGGCGTAACGCGGGCGATTAGAGTGGCTTCGGGCGTGGTCGTGAAGCAAGGCTTGATGATGGATGTATCTGATCATGTTTACGGAAACGATGCGGACCCTGCCGACAAGGTGGTGCACGATGAACGGACGGCACCGACGCGAACGCAGGCACGCCGTCTATTCTCAGTTGATTAGTATTCGAGGTCGGAGTTGGTGTTAGCTGAGGTCTCAGATAGATGCAACAAGGGGTTGAAGGGGGCAACTGTTGGGCTGGAACCATTGGCTGCTCGCTGCAGCACGGCATCGAGGGCCTCGACCGTTCTGTTGCCCAGAAAAGCAATAGATCCATGCCCTGCTTCACACGTGGCGCTGATGTGCTACGCCACCTGCTGGGCCGCCCGATCCAGTGGGATCTCGGGTTGGAAATAAATGACGCGGATCGAGATTCCGAATGCGTGGTACGAACCGAGTCTCTGGGACTTTATAAGTTTAGGATGGAGCAGATGGTAGAATGGTGGATATCCATTTACATATGAACGTTGTGCGGGTATGAACACAAATCGCGTCCTAAACTCCTAATTGATTCATTGCTGTCCAAAGGCTACAACCATAAAATGAATAAAGTCTCCAAATACAAATCCATCTTTCATCTTTCTTTCCTTGCTACTGTCAACGCAAAAATCCGCCTCCGATTGCCATCTACGAATAGGATGTCCCGTGCTCTGCCCTCTATGGATTGCGGGACGGGCTGAAGTTGCAACCTTGATGCGGTAAGACGTTGGGCGGACCTGTCTGGTGCTACTCAATGCACATATGGCGTGGTTTTTGACTTTTAGGGAACACAGACGGGAGCCAAAACGGTCGGTCGATTGACCAGGGGTTGCATGTACAGTCGTATTCTCGGTTCTCACTGCCGCGCATCAAAGCTGGAGTTGTGATATCAAATACTACATATCACATCCCCGGCAGTGGAAGCTCCACGCTGCCTGAACGCCGACGTCAACGACAACGGTTCGGGGGGGTTCTCAGACGGCAGCTAGAGGCCAGTAGAGCGTAGTCTCAGAGCCTAGAGGCGCACATCTGCCCACTATTACGCCGTCGGAGGTTCCAGACCGCGCTTCTCTGTTGACCACCAAACCCAGGGAGGGTTTAGAAAGAGATATCTCGTAGACTACGAATAGAGACGGTATAAAACGGTCGAAAGGGGTCCTCGTGCATATGCACACGAACAAAACGTCACCCCACTTGTGGCCTGACCCGACAATCTTCGGAGTCTGGGGCATGATTTCGGTCCATGTAACCAGAGCCATTCCAGGTTTTTGCCTGGGGGAGGGGAGGGCTCAAGGTCAAGGTGCTCCGTCCGTGGCCCTTAGTCCTCGTCGGGCGAGAGAGTTTTAAACCTTGATAAGTTCATAAGCACGGCCACTTCTCCGGTTTCGAAAGGGAACTGGCCCTCTTTTTGCTTCCCTCCCGACTTCCTGGCCTTGTTCTTCCAGATGCTGTTCGTCGACGATGGCTGCGATCCATGGATGCCAAGGTGATGGCACTCGCTGGGCTGCAACTTGTAACTGGAGGGTGGACCGCCGCCCGCTCCCGCTCTGTCGGGAGCGTCACTAACACCCGTGGCACCTCGAATCTTTGACCAGCCAAACACCCAAAGTACCTCATGCACCACGACGGCCATGGCGTCTTGCGACTGCAGCTTCGGTTTTGGGGGAGAGCCCGTATTTACGAGTACGCTTCAACGGCAGCGAGAGGAACAGAGACTGGGAGCGGCGGTTTTTGAGGTTTCAGTGGCCTCGGTCATCTCGACGTCAGGTGGGCTCTACGCCATGGATCCAATGACGGCCCGCCTTCTACTTGCTATTGCTGGATTTGTTGCGACCCTACTATGACAGCGTCCGACAGTTTGAATCACAGAACCAACCGCCATAATTCGACGACATTTGCATCTTTTCGGTAGCAAAACCATCTCCTTCATCAATACGGATTCACCACCAAAGCTGCCGAGGGGTAGAAAGCGCTCCAAAGAATGGGGTTGGTTCCTTTCACACCTTCTTCTTCTCTGTCTTCTTCCCCCGAGCCACACGCGATCTTGTGCTTCGCTGCAGACGGCCACGTGCACCTGAGGGCTGTTGCCACGCTCCATGCAAGACGGAACATTCACTGGTTCACCAACACGAAGTTTCTCGGCCACCAAGTCACCGAGTCGCCGAGACCCCCGGGGTTCTCGTACGTCGCTTCCAAGTCATCCCGCTCAGCAGGCGTCTCCTCCTCTTCGCTTCTTCGCGCTCTGTCGGCCCGTGATCTTGCGGAAAGCCGACAATGGGAGCCAAACCCACGGCCAAAGTCTGGCTCGACTTGTTACCTCGACGGCGTCTGCCACCATTGGCACAGCACACTACCCGGGGCCTAACCGCGTCTCCGCGGATCGCTGACCTTTATGCAGGGAGACGAAATTGGTTCTCATAGGGCGCATCCCCGGCCAGCAGGGTTACCATCCCGCCTGGCCCAACGCGAGTTTGCGTACGCCCAGCCCCCAGCTGCCATTTTGGCGTCCTGGACGAGCAGGAGGCTACCTGGAATACGACCTGTATCATTTCGCCTGCATCTCATCTTACTGCAACCGCATCTCGCCGCCCGTGATTGGCAGTCCGGCCCACACCCATCCCCGATGGCGGGGGAGCCACGATGAACCTGATGGGATCGACGAACGAAGCGGTTGGACACACAGGACGAGAGACATGGTGTGGACCTGTACCACAACACCACGATCAACAACGATGGCCAGACAAGCTGAAAAGCCGTTGGATCTTGGACGACAGGCTCTGGCTAGTTCCCCCCCGCGAGCTGCCTACAGTCTACAGGTTATCGTCGTCGGCGGCCCTAAGGGGCAGGAGACAATGCCCGCCGCTTCAGGGGCTTGCCACCTGCGTCAGAACTACAGGCTAACTACCTATTAACAACTGAGGAGACGGCCTATGTTTGCTTCTTCTATGCTGCAGACCCGACGGCTGACGCAGCGTCCTGGTGACGGAGAGGCATCCGCGGCGGAATCTGAGCGCGCAAACTACATTACGTTACGAATGATGCCTGGACAATGGCCCAACGGCCCTTGTCTTTCGATGCTATTCCCATGTTATCAGGACTCGACCGATGGGGAAAACCGTCGCATTTCGTGTGCCACCCACCTGACCGATCTGCAGCCGGTTGCCTTCAAGCGTTTCTCCACCCCGAAGCCCCAGTAGAAGTTGAAGCGTTCCGTCACTGGGACGTCTGTGGCTCCATGTTGCCTTCTTTCTAAACTTTTGCATCTATAATCACCTTGTTGTTAATTTGAAAACTTGGGCTCTCTCTTTTACTCCCAAACCTTAGCTCCTTTGCCTATGAAGTCTTCGCCGAACTGCTACGATGCCCACAATGGAAGAAGCCCATGCTCCAAACGAGGGCAGCAACGTGCGGTCGGCCTGCTCGGAGTGCCAACGTCGAAAGCAGAAAGTAAGTCATCCCCTCCAGTCCAGCAGTATGGCCTAGAGAGTCCAGGAATTATACTTAGATCAGCCCACTGACCTGATGGCAAGTGCAACCGCGAGTGGCCTTGTAACCACTGCCAGAAGCGCAAAGTGGCCGACCAGTGTCGTTTCAAGGATGCCAGGCTGCCCGACACTGAGAAAACCGTCCAGGAAAATTGGAGGAAGCGCAGCCTGGACAGCGATGATCACACTAGCTCTACTGGGACCGGCACCGACGATGACGCCGATAGCGACGGCATTGATGCTCTGGGCTACATGTCTTCCCATGCGCTTTTTGGCCTCACCGCACAGGACGAGGTTGGTTGTTTGTTGCCCGCTTTGGATATCCGTCGCTGACACGCATCGGACAGACTATCAAGGCCTCGTCGAGAGAGTTTATCCGGGATTTGCAATCTTGCCCTCAGCTCGAGCGTGCTCTGCAGATCATGCCGCCAAGACAGTATACAGGTAAGCGGCTCATCAAAAGCGTCTTGGAAGCCACACTAATGGTGGACTCGAGACATGCTGGTCCAGCGCTTCCTCAACAATGTCAATTTCCATTATTATATCCTATACCCGGCGACCTTTCTAGAGCAGTATCAGAAGTGGTGGACTGATAGGGCCGCCAACAAACCCCTATGTATTCAGTGGACCTGTTTACTCTTGACGATCTGCGCGTGCGCTGCGCAATACACCGACCTAGAGCTACAGAGGAAGCTCGAGCTCGAACTCGGCCAAACACTCCAAACACTCACAGACCAATATCACGAGGGCGCGCGAGAGCTGAGCAGCGTTGTTCCCATTGGACACAGCCACCTCACCAATGTCCAATATCTATTTCACTCGTGCTACTGGTTCAAGTCGGAGGCCCGTTTCATCGAGTGCTGGCATGTACTTAACTCAGCTATAAGAGAAGCCCAAGAGCTTGGTACGATTGGCTTTGATAGACTTTTGACGTTCGTGGAACTGACAGTATCTTAGGCATGCATACGGAATCACCCGACGACCATCTTCCAGAATTTGAGCTTGAAATGAGGCGGAGGATTTGGAGTGTGTTAGACACTTGGGACTGGTAACTAGCGAAGCCTTTCATGAAGCAGGCCCAAACGCTCACAACTGCTCAGGCAAATATCAGTTCTTCTCGGCCGGCCATTGATCATTGACCGTGCCGACTGTAACCCAAAGCTTCCCGATCTAACACTGGAAGGGTGGCCATACTCGCCCTTGGCCTATATGAAGTTACAGTCAGGCCTGATCCGACAAATCTTCGACCGTTTTGGCCCTACCAAGAATGTCGTGACGCCAGCACAGATTCAGGAGTACCAGGATATGGTAGAGACATGGATGGAAACGTTTCCTTCGTACCTTGACATACGCGACAGAGACACGTCTCTTGATCATTTCCCATGGGTGCCACTCCATCGCCACTACATCCGCACGATGGGATACTCGATGCTGCTCTGCCCTACCAAGGCCTATCTTGCGAGACCCTTCACTATCGATGCTACGGATGCCGAACTCAAGATCCGAGACGATGGTCTAAATTACTGCCTCAAGCTCATGGACGCACTACACGGGTTCTTCAACGTGGTTTACCCGCGAGACGCCAAATTTCACTTCGTCCTGTTTTGCATCTTCGATACGTCCACGGTTCTCTGCTCTGCCATCCTGCACGACGAGCATCATACTTTACCTCGGCGGGATGAGGTCTTCAAAGCCATTGACGAGGCACATGCGATGCTGGAACGTCTCAACACGGTGACGAAATCGGCCAAGACATCATATTCAGTCCTGTCTCGCATCATGCAACGCCTGCCGCGCACCGTTATGATGCCCAGGGCCCTGGAAAACCCAGCCAAACGACCGCGCGTGACCGAGATCTCTTTCTCATCACAAGAGGTTTCCCCTCAACACATGCTACCACACTCTGCTTCACCACAGCAAGTTTCGCCACATGGTATCACGCCGCAGGGCATCCCACCACAGGCCATTACACCCCCAACGATGATACCGCAGATGATGGCCTCAGGCGCCCTCGGAGACGTCGCGGTCTTGGCTGCCGAACCGCTACCTTTCGAGGCATATGCCGTCCCCGTGCCGTTAGTCTACGATGGTTGGCTGCAGGAGGTGCCCGTGGGAGAAGATGCTTTCCACGATGTTGGGTTCGCCAACTTCACCGACGAGGAGCTGGGCGAGTTTGCGGACTTATGGAACCATCAGCCTCTCGATCTTGGATTTAATGCTGCTGGGGCGCCTATGTAGGAGGCTCTCTTAACTTGCCTTGGCGTGTTACTGGACTTTTCAGATTTAGGAAAACTGCGCGGTGCATCATCTGGCTTCCAGGAACTTCACGCCCGCCCGTTTGTGGCATCGCGGGGTTCACTCCTTTGTCGACTTCGTCCGACAAGGCAAACCTAGCTCACCAGCCTCACGCTCAGCTGTGGCGAAATCTCGCACGAGGGCCCGATAATTTGATCGTGTATATCTTCTTGGGGTGGTGAATATCGCATATAGTGACGGCCCCTTGTTGCAGCTCGCTCTGGGGAACAAATCAGGACTTGGTGCGAACGGTACTAGTTGTATGGAAATAATGTCTTTTAGGACAGCAAGCGACAAAGCTTCGTTTGGAGCTGAAATGAGAAGTTAATATTTGTGACTGAGCACACTATGAAACGCTTTTATGGTCATGCTCTATGAGTTTGATCTTTATAATATCTACTTGTTTACATATCAAGCGAACTCAAGGAAGAAACTCGCAACACAATCTTAGGTGGTTTTGATACTTGAAGAGGGATTCTATTTTCAGTGGGATATCAGTTAGATTCCCGACCGATTGGTAAATGTTAATTTGACAGCTTGCGTCACCAGAACCTTTCATGTAAAAGATGGGGAAACGCCCTGTCACGTAGTCTATGCGGCTAGCCCGGCGGGACCACGTGTTATTGGCGATCGCTGCCCGATTGTCTTGCCGGCAATAATACGGCCCAGCGGATCCCCTCTTTCGTTTCTCCTCTTCCTTGCCCTTTCATCTCACTCTGTTCAACATACAACTTTCATCTTAACGTTTCTGCCTCGTGCGGCGGCGCTCTTACATTGTGTCTCGGTGTAATGTTCACGGCAATTTGATGGCTTTCTGATGGCTCGCTAACATGGCTTTATCGCGTCGGATGATGTACCGATTGCTAGCCCTCGACGACGCGTCAAGAGGCCCACGGCGCGTAGCACAGATTGAACGTCACCGCGTGCTCAAACCTGTATGCCGACCTCTACTTGAGCTAACATCCCAGTTGAGAGAGCTGTTTGGTCAACTTTCGCAAGTGCGATTGGGAGGAAGTCTCTTCTTGAACCCTCAGACGGCATCATTCACGACCAACATGCTACCTGCGATGAGTAAGATGCCGTCGCCCATGAGCATATTAGGAAGCAATTGCTGTCCTTCAAAGCGGACAAAGCGAGGGATATGGATAGAAGCCCGAAATGGTTTTCAGCAGTGCCTAACTAACTAAGGATACGGATAAAGGAAGAGTCGCTCTCGTCATATCATGACGTCGTCCTACATTTCATCCGAGTAAAAAAGCTTGGGCAACAGAGAAGAAAAGAGTAAGGCAAGGAAAGAGACAGGAAGAGACAAGAAGACATAGGAAGAGATAAGAGGAGACAGGAAGAGATAAGACAAAATAAGAAGAGATAAGACGAGACAGAAAGAGACAGGTAGAAATAGGAAGAAATAGGAGGAGACAGGAAGAGACAGGAAGAGACAGGAAGAGATAGGAAGAGACAGGAAGAGACAGGAAGAGACAGGAAGAGACAGGAAGAGACAGGAAGAGACAGGAAGAGATAGGAAGAGATAGGGAAGAGATAGGGAAGAGACAGGAAGAGACAGGAAGAGATAGGAAGAGACAGGAAGAGACAGGAAAAGGGAAAGAGGACACGCTAGGCTGACTACCTTGTTCTGCTTTATGACTTCATCGGTCGCTCAAAACATATTTCTACCAACGAAGATGCCACTCTGGAAGGGAGCGCCGTTGAGGAGCTACTCCGTCAGTGGACTGTGCAGGCTACCAGTGAATGAAAAAGGGGAAACCAAAGCCGCAGGTATCCGGAAACGAGGTATATCAGAGCCACTGACAATGGTGTATTCCACCAAGGCAACATTGTTGAGAAGACAGAAAGGATCACTTCGACGACTTGCACCGACATATCAACACATCTCACTTGGCGAACTGCGCGCCGACTCCGGCAATGTTGTATGATGGGCACTTTACTGGGTTGTCCTTCGTGTCGAGCAAATTATCAACCCGTGCCCGAGACTGGCTCATGGCGGTATCGAGGTCGTTGAAAAGAACGTCCGCGCGAGATTCGGTGGCTCTGTCGGACCCGGAAAGAGCAGGTTCTTTGGCTGCGATGCGAGCAAGGATGTTATCGTGATGGAAGGAAGCCACGCGGGCAAGGCCATCAGCTCTCTGCTGCGCCAGATGGTCTGTTTCGCCACTACCGCTGCTCTCGATACCCCCGTTAGCGAATCTCGATGACGTGAAGGATGGGTAAGGGAAGTGGACGGATATCGTACTCTGCCACGGAACCTTGGTGAGCCTGAACCGAAGACATCGAACTCTGGGCGACGAGCTACGTCGTTGAAACAGTGGCCCGTGATAGCGGGATTTGCAGGTACGATAGATAGAGAGACGACCAACAGTAGGGAAAGCTGGAAAGCTGGCCTATGATGGGTGAAGGTGCGTGGGATGAGGCGAGAGGAAAGAAGGTTGACGAAGTACCTATCCACGATAATGGAAGATGGTCGTAGAGGACGAAGTTGCAAGTAGGCACTGACGCAAATTAATCGGGCACGAAGAGCAGCTGAAAAATACTGGAAGGGCTAGATTATATAGAAGACGGAAGAGACAAGCAACTAAAGTGAGAAAAACAGAGAAGTGGTGCGGAACTGGAGTCTTAACATCGCTGCGGTTTCACGCCTGACATTGAAATTCGCCAGCCATGAGGCTTTATGGTGATGTGGTGATCCATGGTGATCCATGATAGGGAGACTGTTGCGAGCCATTGGCATGGCCTAACCACCCACCCTGCAGGGCCCTACCTACACTCTCACCAACACGGCGGGGCACTCGTACAACAGGGCCAACATGCCCCGCCTCGTGAGGTCCCGCACAGGGGTAGAATCCATTCCCATGCAAGCAAGTCAACGCCGCCCACCTGCTGCATCATGCTGAGGCTTGACAATAATCGTTGCGCTGTAGCCGGCATCTCCTGGCGAATCATGAGAACTGTAACATTGCTAGCAGAGCCGAGTCTTGAGAGCAAGTATGGCATTTAAGACTCGTATCTACGATGTTAGTTGCACTGCTCGATATCTAAGCTTTCAAACCCTGTCAGTAGTGCATTTAGCTCACGGCTTACACAAGAACTTTGGGTCACGTTTCATACCACCTCAAAGTTAGGCCGTGCCAGTGGCGTCCGGATCAACGTTAGATTGGATAAAGTACCTTAGATATACGAATACCCATTGCCACTCTACTCGAGGATGCCCACGACTAATGGTTCACAATGGTTCGCACCTGCTTCACAATGGTTCGCACCTGCTGTGGAGTTTGTCCAATATGTAGAATACGCAGCTCATACTATTACCTATTTTGGAGTTGCCAACACACACCGGCTCCACTTCTTCGCCACTAACATCGCCGGCACGGACCGAGCGGGAGCCGATACGTAGCAAGTAGAAGTGCCGTCGGGTGTCAGACAGTCGGGCAGGGAATTCTCCACACACGTCATTACCTAAGGTACCTTATTAAAAAAACATAACATCCTTTAAATTGGCTGATGAACAGCCTCACGCCCCCTCCCGGCGTAAATGCGATAGTACGTAGTTTTAGTAGTGCATCATTGATTTCCCGGGATTAGCTTCCCCACGTACTTATATGAGAGGCCGCCTCAGCCCTACAATTACGAATTGAGCTAGGAAACTTTTGGGTGTCGATTTAGCAAAGTGCATTCAACATGATATGGATAACGACCAAGCGACGAACCTACGCTCTGACCAGACAAGGAGTATACTTCGTACACACACAAATGGTAAGACTTGCTAGCATCTATTGAAAATGCACTAAGATTTCCCAGGTATGAATAGAAACCCAACCACAGGTTCAATGCTGTTCCGAAATCCTACTCTATGCTGTTTTATTTCCAGATGTTCAAGCATGATGACAAACACCTTCCAAGACTTCACAGCCGGCTTTAGCCTTGAAACTGGGCTCCAGTCCCCGCCAGTGCCGCGCTCCTGCCATCATAATTCGGGCCTAGCTGGAGCGCCGGCGCGGTCGCGGTCGCGGGTGTAAGTCGTGCCCCACTAGCGACGGCACAGTAGTGGGTCGGGCCTCCGGGTACCGCTAGTCGAACGTTGACGGGATCTGAGAAAGAGAGAGCTGAGCGGACAGGTTAGTAAAAAGTGATATCCTCTCATGAATAGTAGTTCTTGGTTGAGTACTTGTCACTGTCAATTAAACAAACCATGATAGGCGACCGGGGGTGTTTCCTGCACTCTCATGCACTTTGCTGCACTCTGAGGTGCCTTCTTCTTTTCATACATAGTAAGCCCTGCGCCAGGCTACCCGTAGGCGGGGCCTTTGGCCCACCTTTAACTT